>JAFELO010000883.1:219120-254383 GCA_017140195.1 Eumaeus atala
CCCCTCCCCTCTGACTGAAATCAGCAAATAGCCGTATTCTTAATTTATTTATTATTAGAGCTCTCTAGAGTCCCATTATTTTATTTCTACCAATCCAAGCTCTCAACTTACGGATTCGAACTCGGGCTCGTTTCCGTAAGCGGTGTGTGAGTCTTGACATTCTGTTCAGTCATATGTTATAACTGTGTCACTATATGTAATATTTCATCGCACGACCGGTACGAGCGGTGTATATGATATTGGTTCTAGCAGTAAAAATGCATTTACACACCATCCAGCCGACCCAAGAGGGCCCAAAGTGTGTGTCGGGCTCAGGTCGTGAAGCGATAGCTACTACCGACTAAAAACTGCTATCCGTTAGTTGGCCCTATTGGCATTTTACTGCGGGAGCGTGTCTTGGTATTTCTTTGTGTGTGTTCTTGGACGGACTTAGCTACTGCTATCGCGATCGTGTCGTCGGCGTCGTGCAATACGTGCTTTGGCCGTCGGTAACGGGAATCGGTTAATAACGTCGGATCGTAATGTCGGACCGACGTTTGGACGATTAATTTATCTTTGTAATTAAGGGCACGGCCAAAGAACTTTTAAAACAGCTCTTTGAAGTATCCTTTTATCGAGGTCAATTGAAAGTCACAATGTAGTTCGATGTTTCGGAAATACCACAGGCATCCAGTAGCCATGCGTAATCTATTTTGCATTTTGTGCAAACGTTCTATTTGGTTAAGAGATATGTGCGCGAATGCTGCACTGCAATACGACAAGATCGGTCGAATACATGTAATATACAAAGTGAGCCTATGTCTATACGCCATTTTGCTATTTTTGTTTGTAGGAGGATAAAGTTTAAAAAGAACATATCGTGCCTATTTCAGAACGTTATCTATGTGATTCTTGAAGCTCATCGACCTATCGAAAGTCACTCCCAAGTATTTCACCGTCTCTGCTCTAGGTATCTCGTTACTGTAGAGCAGGATGGGAGGCATGTTTCCTCGTCTATGCGAGGGGTGATTTAGTGAGAAGAGTATGGACTTACTCTTCTCCGCATTAACCTCTATTCTCCATTTTAAGAACCATTCACCGAGTTCAGTGACGGCTTTTTGGAGTAGCTTGGCTCCGTAATTGGGGAGGTATCTAATGTACAGTGCGGTGTCATCCGCGAACATCGCCAGCTAGACGCTGGGGTGTCGTGGTACGTCGCTAGTGTACAGATTGAAGAGGGTGGGAGAGACAACCAATCCTTGTGGACAACCGGCTCTGAGGGGACGAGGGGAGTACAGAGTGATCTCCACTCTGCAGCGAAACTGGTATAGTTTGAAGATGAGGCCTTGATGCCAAATCTTGTCAAACGCCTTTGCTACATCAAAGAAGACAGCGCCCGTGCCGCGTGGCCGGCCGTCTTTTGAGTCCCGATAGTACGTACTCCGTGAGGCGTGTACTTGTTGTGGGCAGCTGTGGCTTTCGCGAAATGCTAACCGTTCGTCTATAAACAGGTTTTTCTCTCGTATCACGGTTTTTAGGCGTGCGAGAATTATCCTTTAATAGGTTTTACCTAACGAGCTTATGAGACTTATGGGCCGGTAACAATGGAGCTCCACCCGGGGTTTCCCCGGTTTGTGTATTCTGATCACTATGGCTTCCTTCCATATGTCTGGAAAGGTGCATTGCGCCAGAATAAAATATCTTTTAGTAATTTAGTGTCGATGATATTTTTCTTTATTTTAATATTTGTACTAAATCTATTATCTCCTATTTCTATTAGAACGGCTCTATGGTCCGAGCTAAGCTCGTGTAACGTTTCAGCCGTCTTTATGACGAGTGAAATGTTTTTAACCAGTGCTATATCGATTGTACTCGTTGAACGTATATTGTTCGGAATATAATGGGTTGGGTAAATGGATCGTAGCATCATCATCGACGCTCCGTATAGAGCATTGATGATGATGCTTCGATCATCGACATATTTTCTAAGGACAGTCCCGCGACTTTTGTTATATCTATTGCCCCAGGTCACGTGGTGGGCGTTGAGGTCCCCAGTTAAAATTATTGGGTCATCTGCATTTAAATTTTCGAAAATAGCGTTAAGGTCGCTAACTAGAAGCGGTTTTGAACCGGACTGATATGCAGAGACTATGGTGATGGGCTGATGGCCCGTCATGCATAGCTTACATAGGGATACTTCTAGAATTCCTACAGGGGGCAGGTCGAGTAGAATACAATGGAGGATGATGTAATATATGACTGTACCCTCACGACGGGATCAGGTCCTGTCGTTTCGAACAATATTATAATTGCAAATACGTGGATTTGAGTGGCTAGGTTTTAGGAACGTTTCCTGCACTGGAAGGATGTATACTTTATTTTTCGGGAGGAAATCCCGCAACTCATGGATGTTATAGAATGGCGTTAAACGACAATAGTCTTAACGCAAACATAAAAACGCAACGTTGGGTTTTGTCCTTGCCGTGGTAGTCATTTGTAGGCCTAGTGGGAGTGGTGCTTGATCTTCACGACCAGTGCGTGATGGTCCTCCAGAGCCTGAAGCTTCTCGGACATGGAGCCATATCTTACTTTATTCGCGAACACTTTGACCTCTCGTAGGTCAATTGCTCGCAGGAAATTCGCCAGGAATTCCCAGTCGGCTGCGATGTCCTCTTACCTGTCACCCATTCATTTGGGGCCGATGTTGATGCGTCTGGGGCGTCAGGGACATCAGGGGCATAGGAGCTGGGGCAAATTGACCCCTTTGTGCCTGGGGCATCGGGGCCCTCTGTGGCTGCTGGGGTGTGGGAAGGTGGGGCCTCGGCGCCGCAGGTAGACACGCGGCCTTTTGCGGGCGGACCCACGTGTTGGTGGTGGGTATGGGGCCAGGGATGAAATCATCCTGCTTCTGTATCGGGCGCTTTTGCACCCGAGGGGCCTTTTGTCCCCTGGACAGCGGCTTGAGGATACCCTGGGGCTTAGCTACCCTCCCCTTAAAGAATTTGGGGGCCTTCGGGCACCCTCTGTAGTTGGCTGTGTGGCCAACTTGTCCGCACAGCACACACGCTGAGGCTCTTTGGAGGTACAGTCCCTTAGACAATCCGCTGTGCCGTGGTCTCCCAGGCACTTGACGCACCCTGGGCGTCCATAGCAATTGCGTGCTGAGTGTCAATACAGCTAGCACCGGTGGCATTGTCCCGGTGCCCTCCTCTGGCTCGCTGGCTCTATGCGGCATGTAGTCAGTCCGCATATCGCCTTGAGGTCATGTATCGCCTTGCTCTCTGGAGTAAGGATGACTAGCACCACATTGTATCGTACATTCGCCTTCTCGTCGCCATTTTTTGAGTGACGGTACATCCGATGTACCTCCAGTACCGGGATGTTTTGGTTGACTAGGTCAGCCGTCACTCTATCTTTAGAGACCTCTTTCGGTGTCCCCTTTATTAAGAACCTCAGGAGGCGTTCATCCTCCAGGGCGTAAGTGTGATACCCGATATTCCTATCGTGCAGAAGGGCGGTCTAGAGGCGTTGTTCGCCTGATGACGCGGTGTTGACATGGACGCCGTTTCTTACGGCACCCGCTGATATGTAGTTGATGCGATGGGGATCAATTAGGTCGGACCATTGATTTCATCGTGGACGACTATCGGGGAAGGGCGTCTCTCCTTCCGGGCTAGAGGCTCCTCCATGGCCTCAGGGGCTTCCTTCTGGGGGGTTTCAGGCGACGGCCCTGCAATGGGTGTTCCGTATGGCTTTCCAGCCACAACGGACTTTGCTACCTTTGCAAGGGGGAGCCGAGGGGGCCGAGGTCTACCGCTTTCGACGCGGAGCTTCCTCTGGGATGAACGGACCACATAATATCAGAATTATGGCTCTACCATCATATAACTGAGTGGTTACCATTTCCATTGTGGGTATATAGACATTTTTATTTTATAAGTTTTTAATTGTTTTGTTGTGTGTTTAATGTGTTTTTATGCTATAAATTTTGTTTCGTAATTTCTTTACTAGTACGAGTATATTCTATTCTATTCTAAAAAGTGCCATGCTGCAAACAGATTGGGCGGAAATGCCAGAGGAAGTACATCTCAGTATCTTTGAGTTTCCGGTGGCCCGTTGAAGGAGGAGGAATAAATGCGTGTCCTCTTTCCCTGTCCCTGTAGACGGCTACATAGCAATAACAGTAACGTGGACACCTATAGGAGTCCCCTGTTTTGCCCCCTTATACTATATAAAAAAAGAACTTACCGGAGTCATGAGTGAAGATGATTGATTTTTTAAATGTATGCCACCGATCTCCACAATATTCGGTAGCAAAGCCATTGTAGCATCATAGCTGAAGTGTGAGTTTATCAACATCAAAGACGCATTCTTCTGTATGTCGTATAAACTGGGCGCTACACCGAAATACTCAGGCAGGTATTTCTTCACAAGCGCCTCTTGCTTGGGCAGATATGAATACTTCCAGAGTATGTAATCGTGTAAGAAGTGGTACAGGTTACTCAACCTGCCCATGAAGCTTGACGGGTGTCGTATTTGCAAGTGTTCCCCTATGACTGTGGCCAATTGTAGTGGATTCCCAACTACCATATTATGTCTCATGCAGTTCCCTACTGTGGTGACTAACGCCAAGGGTGCGTTATACTTATAAGCGAGCACATTGAGAGCCTCCTGGTAAAATTGTTCAGAAAAAACCAAATCAAAAGAATTGTCCTGTTTCAAAAACTCTTGGACTGGTTTGGACTTTAAAGCCACCTCTGTCATGGCCAAACCTCCAGTCCAAAGGACTTTGTCCTGGAATTCCCGTGCTGACATGTCGGCCATTGTGAAAATGTTCGGTTTTTCGCCTCCTGTAATAAAATATGGAACTATTATTGATGCAAGGTTTTACTAATACAGCTGTATATTGAGCTGAGATTGAGATATTCAATAAATGAGTCAATAAGATGTAATATGAATATATCATATTAGGCTTATGATAAAACTGGGTATATTTTTGTAGGTATAATCTTATTTTTTGAATATTATTTTTATAGTGTAACGGGGCAAAAGAGCAATTAGAGTCCTATCACGGCTACCGACGCCCATGAACATGAGCATAATACTATGCCGATGCGGAGCTCCCCATTTCTCCTTCCCCAATTGGGGCACCGGCGACTCTCAAACCGCACGAACCTTGTATGCCCCCCCCCCCGTCCGGTCAACGTTTCCTCCATGCATTCTAGCTACCACGCGCGAGCGGCTCCCGACGGAAGATTCGGGGGAGGAGGAACCTCTCGATCAACTAGCTGTTACAAACACTCTCCTATCGGGATGCATCTCTCTCATCCGTTCCCCTTCCGACCCTAAACTCCCGTCTCGCACTCATTGCAATCCAATAAAGCTGTATTGGGCCTCTCTTCGCTTCCACGGTATGCTATCAGGTCCGAAAAATGGTCGTGCTAACCCAATTCCGCTGCAGCATGACACTACCTCTAACTAACAGGTTTATATACGTGTCGCTTTCGAATTGCCTAAATCGCCGTATTTCATTAGCGACAATTAGCAATTAGTGTATGTACGGCTTAGTGATATTGCGCCAGAAAGAGTCAGTGAAGATTTCGGTATTATACGATATTCAATAATGCTAGCCTTATTGAAATAAAATGAATATTTATCCGCCTTTTGATACATTTTAGTTCCTAATTATAGCCCTCGTGGCTTTGCTTGACATGTCAACAACAATGGCAGCGATTGCAGAATACAGAGAGTTCGTAAAACATTGCCCAGATAGGTTCGCAGTTGTAAAAGCGGGAGCTTAGCTCCCGACAAAGCCCCCGTGGTTAGGTTATTTCTTTTGCACTCATAACGCTTGGCCTACTTTCATACTTGTATCGATCACTATCGCTATCTAAAATCAATGTATACGATAAGATAGTAAATGGGGCCAAACGTCATCCGCCACATTAAAGAACATCTCGCAATAAAAATCCGCCAAAAAAACGGTCCTGTTCTTTAAAATGCCTAGCGGTGATGTTATACGGCGATTTTTACTATACGACTACGACATATAAAAAATTTAAAAACGAAACGAAAATCTAGAATAATTATGATAGTACGAGTAAGTACCGGAGAAGGCCAAGGCTGGCATACAATCAGATTGAACCCGATCATTAATTGTAGGTGATCCCGATTATTATTTGTAGGTAATTTAAATATACCAACAGCCCAGTGGGATAATGACGACTCGGAAAATAAAACTCAAGTTTACACTGACAGCAAAGATCATTTAACGAAAGCTTGTACGTAACGTGAATAACAGACTTGATCTTGTTATCTGTGGGAAAAATTGCTGTGTAAATAAATGTAGTGATCCGTTAACACACGAAGACAAACATCATCCAGCCTTGTGCATTGATCTGCATTTGCAAAATGATATTATTCTTACTCGTCATAAATTCATTTATTTAATGATGCAGATATGATAAGATCAATCCGTCGCTTGCTGTTGTGCATTAGCCAGATATTTTTCCTCATTTAAACATAAATGATTGTTTGAACAGATTTTATGATATTATACTCCATGATATTATTTGAATCTTCGTTCCTTTTAAAAGATCTACAGATTGTCGATACCTTTTATAGTTTTCTATGGCACTTATTAAAATATAAAGGAGAAATTAAAATAGCATAAAAATAGAAGATCTATGGAAGAATGTTTGATATATTTTTTTAATTGATTATGTTCTAG
Organism: Eumaeus atala; assembly: GCA_017140195.1. Taxonomy (NCBI): domain Eukaryota; kingdom Metazoa; phylum Arthropoda; class Insecta; order Lepidoptera; family Lycaenidae; genus Eumaeus; species Eumaeus atala. The sequence goes on from JAFELO010000883.1 coordinate 225,830, forward strand.
GAAGTCGTCCACGTACCAAAATGTAGATGCAGTCACCGGGGCCGATTGATGACTGGCCGAAACGACGAACTTAAAAAAAGATTGGCAAACAAAATTTATGATATTATATTCCATCATATTTTCGAAAGTAGAACGCCAAATTTGAATTTATTCGAACTTATAGAATTTGTGTGAGGGGACTTAGAACTTTCCCTGCCGTAAATTTACTCAACAATGGAAAGTGACGAAATTCGTGCGGTGATAAAGTTTAACATTTTAAAAGGGAAAACAGCAACCCAGATAAAGTCGAGATAGACAGTGTTTTACGTGATACTATTCCTGCATTGAGTACAATTCACACCTGGGTAACTGATTTTAAACGTGGAAGACAGAACTGCGAGGACGCCAACATGTCTGGCCGTCCAAATGAAGTTACGAATCCGGATATGTTCAAAAAGATTCAAAAAATTGTTTTAAATGATCGGCGTTTAAAGTTGCGGCAGATATCAGTGATGGTAAGCATTTCCTCTGAACGCGTTTTTAACACTTTACACCAACATTTGCGAATGTAAAAGCTCTACGCGCGATGGATTTGTTCACTGCTAATCGAAAGCAACGTCGAGTGGAAGATTCGTCCGTGATACATGGATACAACCTGCGCCGAAGAGAGCAGAAGCGTTTTTGTCGGCCGGCAGAGTGATGGTTACTGTTCTTTGGGACGCTCGAGGGATTATTTGAGTGAATTATTTGCAAAGAGGAAAAACAATAAACGGAGAGTATTATGCAAGCTTGCTGCAAATTTTTTTGAACAAATCCGAAAGACACTGCCTCATTTAGCCAAAAAGAAAGTTTTATTCCATGACGACAATGCACCTGTCCACTCGCCAAGGGTTGCAGTCACCAAACTCCATGAATTGAGGTTCAAATCGTTACTGTATCCTCCCTATTCCCCAGATCTGGGCCCGTGCGACTTCCAATTATTCCCGAATCTCAAGAAATGGTTAGGTGGCCGAAGATTTTCATCAAAAGATGAATTTATTGTCGTCGTAGACGAGGTATTTTGAAGGGTTAGGGAAAACATTTTATCAAACTGGTGTAACGGATTGGAGAATTTGAGAATCGCTGCACTAAATGCATTGAGGTAGAAGGAAAGTGAGTTGAAGAATAAAATTATTTTAAATAGATTTTTAAAGTTTTTCTTTGTCGTTTCGGATCGATCAATCACCCCTCGAACGTTAAGAATGTCTTTATAAGTCGAGCTTGCAAAACATACAACAAACATTAAAATTTTATAAATGTTTTTTAATTTAAAAATTGGTAAATATAAACAAGAAATTTCAAAAATTGCTATTTAAATGTGATATATATAAAAAAAACCTTCTCCTTTGTAATAAGTTGCTAGGACTATATTATGTATAAATAATCAGTGGAAACTGTTGATGTCTGTAAATGTATTTTATTTTGTCATACTGAGTATCATGAACATTGTATGTTTCCCAAATAAATCAAAGTAGAAAAATAAAAAATCATGTATAGGATCCGTACTCTCCGAAGGTGGTGTCTAGTCTTCGCAACCGGCATGTTTGTATATATTGTTCTAGTACTAGGGAAGATGTTTTGTTGTTTCTGTCAGAACCAACATACTGTACTTGAAGTACACTTAATTAGGGCAACCAGATGAAGCTGCATTGGACTCCACTTCGTTTCCACAGCATAAGTTCAGTTTCGAAAAAAAAAGCACTTAAAAAAAACTAGTAATATTTACCAAGAACTTCCCATATTTCAGTGCCATCCACCATGACCTGGTGGTAGTTTGGTGGGGGGTTGTTCTCTCTTATTGCCGTGATGACGGTAACATTGTGACCCCTTCTAGCCAGCTCCATGCCGATAGGACTGAGCGATATGTAGTGAGATTTGGCCGAGAATGGTATTACAAACAATATATTCGCTGAATCCACACATCTTGAAACGTAGCACAAAATGAAAGCCCACGTAAATTTACGCTGAAAATAAAAACCGATTGATTAGAACAAATTATATTTATTTTATACCTTCATATCATATAACATGGAATAGCCCATGGTGTAGTGGTAATCATGTTCATCAACAGCCGTGTGAGGTCCTGAGTTCTCGAGTCACGGGTAGGACCAAAGTATTATTAGCCGGATCCACACCGTACGATCCAAAATGGATGAGCGATCTCGCGATCCGCGATCCAAGATCGTGATGCGCGTAGCGTGGATCGTTGTAGGTCGATCCAACAAAAATCTTTTGCGATCCTGACTGGCTGCTCCAATGTGCTCCTATCGATACATACTGAATCAGTTGAATTTTTTTCTGGCTATGGAGTCACACGTGCAACGACGGCGACGAATAGCCGTAGCTACAGCAAGCTATATCTTACTTGTATATTTACGGCAAAAATTACGAAAACGAAAAAGACAGTATTGGGTTAAAATAATTTTTAAAAACCGGTTGCAATATGGGACTCGACTTTGTAAAGGGTTAATTGATAATGGAGCTTAAGCTAATTTTCACGAATGACTGCAAATCAATTTTAATTATTGTGTTAACTATTGGAAAACAAGATAAGAAAGAATGTTACAAACTATCGTCATACCATTACTGTTAAGGAAAGACTACTAATTACATTGAGATTTTTAGCAAGTGGAGATTCTTACGTCAGTCTACAGTACCTTTCCAAAGTGCCCAAACAGTCAATATCAAAAATTGTTCCTGAGGTTTGTGAAGCGTTCATCGACGTTTTGAAGGATTATGTAAAAGTAAGTGAAATTATATATTTAGAAGACTAAACTCTTTATTTTAAACTTAGCTTATACTTAAGAATATATTAAAGTTACATATGTTAATTAAATTGTTGGTGGTTGTGACGGAGAAGGCTGCCAAGTGGTCGAAGTAGTATAAGATGTTGATGGAAGCTGCGTCACTGTTGATTCTGAAGGTCGTTCTGTATATGATGAAGCTGAATAGTAATATCCATAATCTTCTGATCTGTATCTACCTGTGTCAGCTTCAAAAATAATTTGAGATATGGCATGTTTTACATAATTTAACGTTATATGATCATATTTTCGTAGTTCGTTAGCTATGTATTGTCCAAAAGCGGTGTATGAATCTGTCTCTGGCTGTTGTGGTTGAGCACATTGATGAAGTAGTTGAAATGCTTCCGAAATGGATTCATCATTCATTTTTTTCTTCTTTTATTTCGATTCCTTTTTTGGGTTTGAACATTGTGTTAGGTGTTTTACACATTAGATTGGGCGGCAGGTTGTTCAGATGGTACAGAAGGTTCAGTTGGTATATATACTCTGATCATTCATATCTTGCATTTGATTATTAATATTCTCAATATTGTCAGTTGGATGGTTGTCTACGTTTTCTAGAACATTTTCATTCATAACGCGTTCTCCGCTACCAGTGGTGCTATTATTTTCTGCCTGTAACAACAACAATAACAAAACATATTAATCATAGTTGCACTTTTTTCAGATGCCATCAAATGAAGAATAGTGGCTTGCAGTGTCTCTGGAATTCGACGAAATATGGAATTTTCCACATGTATTTGGAGCAATGGATGGTAAACATGTTGTTTTGCAAGCGCCTTTTAATAGTGGCAACGGCTATGATAACTATGAATAGTTTCCAAATATAGTTTCTTTTTGCATTAGCAGATGTAAATTATAGGTTCCTTTACGTGAATGTTGGAAGTAAAGGTAGAATATCAGATAGAGGCGTATTTAAAAGCACAAAGCTATATGAGAAACTTGAAAAAAAAAAGGAGCTGAACATTCCATCGGCAAAAATGTTGCAAGTTCCTTATAAAATTGAAGTGCCCTAATTTATACTGATAAAGCTTCCCATTTAAATGAGTATACATTGAAACCGTATGAAGGTGATGTAGAAAGGGGTTCGAGTGAACGAATGTTCAATTACAGATTATCAAGAGCATGTAGACTTTTAGAAAACGCGATTGGAGTACTAAGCTCAAGTAACCGAGTATTGCGTAAGCCAAGGCTGTTGGAGCCAGAACAAGGAACTACAATCGTGCTAGCGACAGTTTACCTGTACCATTTACGAAGTTATCCTAATTTAAGATCACCGGTATCTTTTGATACAGTACAGGGGAATGGAGAAGTATTTCCTGCTAGCTGGCGAACGGAACAGGCACCAACATCACTACTACCGATAGATGCCATACCACGAAGAGCATCACAAAATGCCAAAAATATTCGGTCCCATTTAGCAAGACATTTTATAACAAACGGGGCCATTGTTTGGCAAAACGTGTGTTTATACGTTTTATAAGTTAGCTGCATTGAGAGGAATGTAATGTAGTTCAGTGCATTATACTTTAACCAATTAACTATATATTTTATTTAAAACTATCCTTTCCCTAAGTTCTAGAGCATAATATGAAATAAATTTTATTACATAAATACAAATATACTTTAGTAACACAAAAAGAAAACATTACCTACACAGATAACAAACACGAAATAATACAAACTAATTTAAGCCAATAATTACTATTATATTAGTACATCTACTGCTATAACATCTACCTTTACTTTAGAATTATAATATTCTAATAATTTAATTATACTTTAATGTTTATCTGTAAGTATTTTAATGAAAATATAATTATAGGTTAAAAAAATAACTCAATGTTTGGAGTGTATCTCTTGTTGTCCCGGGCTCATTCTTATCCGTCATGAAAGCAAACTCATCGTAAGCAAACCATTTTGAATTGCATTTATCTTCAGCACCTGAAATAAACAATAAATTAATATAGCAGGCACATATCAATGTCCGTGAAGTCCCTACCAAAAACTTTTAAACATTAAAGTATACATTTTTATCACAAACTAAGTTACGTTACTACGTTGTAGAGTTTTAAACAATGAATGTTATTATTATTACTAATAAATTAAAATTACAGCTTCACTAAGAGTGACAGGTTATGTACTGAACTATAATTATAAAACTAAAGGAACTATAATTTCTTACCTGAACCGGTAACACGACTCTGTTTTTCTCTGAATCATTCTCTTCTGTAGCCAACCGACAGAGACTTCATTTTTATCTTTAATTCTGTGGTCGGAATATTGTTCATTGGCCGACAAATTTTCCGCCAGGCATCTTCTATTACACCTCTAATTGTGTAAATGGTATCATTAGGAGGAGATAAACATTTATTCTCCCTATATAGGGAAATTAAATGGATACATCGCGATTATCACCACCGTCCAGACCGCGCGCGTCAAGCGACAGAGGCCCAAAGGGGCCTTAGTCGCTTGGTACGTAGAAAGGTACGTGACCAAAAAACCGACAACAAATGTATCGAACGCGGCCAGGAGCGCGCGCTCTCCGTCGCGCACCATCCATGCGCGCGACGGAGAGCGTCTACACTTCACGCACCGTGGAGCGCGTAACAATTGTAACCGTAGCTCACGCGGCAGTACGTTGTTTGCTGACGCGAACTCATCATATTTTACACAATTTTCCCGACTCGATGGCTTGTCAGACCCCTAAGGGACCGACGCCTCCAGCACAGGGGGGTTGCAACGTACCTCAGAACAAACCTACCAACTTTGGTAGAGTGCAATTGGGTGAGGTTCCTATCCTCGCCCCTTGGCCCGTGCACAAATGCGCTTCCTCCTACTGTATTTTAGGCCCCCCTTTTTTATATCTACATATTATAAATAATCGGGAATCGGGATACAAATAAAAATCCCTCAGTAAAATTAGCTTCGCCCAAGGTCTGGTTTCACCGCAGGATACTGAGCCCTTCCGCCACGACAAGTCTTGTACAACGGTGAGGATAACATTTTCCAGTGCCTAACACCACCAAAGGGGTTCGAACTTCAAAAAAGATTAAATTTACTGATTAAAACTTATTTATATTTTATGATACGGGTGGATTCAAAAACTATTTTGAAGGACGCGCGACCGGCACCTAATTATAGTCATGCGCACTCCAAAACATTTTGATAAGTGTAACACTTTCATAAGTGTCACACATTAAATCTGTTACTGATTTATTTTCTTAATATATAACGTATCTCTTTGTATAATTTTAAAACCTGTTTCTACAGTTTTAAACAGCAATAGCGTATTAAATACTTACCTATCTGTACTTGATTCAATATTGCAGTTTCGTTGCCTAAAGAGAAAGAGGTAGCGAGAGGTGTAAAGCGTATTTTTATGCCAATGTTTACCTTATTGGCTGTAGCAGTTATTAACGCATATAAATAGTTATTATAAAAAACGAGAAATTCAGAGGGCTACAAAGTTCTCTCTCAAATATGCGACATTGGTTAAGCGTTAATAATTTACTGCTGAATAGCAAAAAGATTAAATGCGCTATATTTACATTGCCTAGTGTTAGGCAAGTCCCAACCAATGTAGTGCGCTGGGCAGTTTCCTCCCGAACCTCGGAGGATCCAGTGCCGCCTGCAGGCAGCTTTGCTCCGGTGTCTGTCGGAGTATGACGACGTATGGTGCTCCGGTTTGGGCGGATTGTCTCACTGTGAGAAGGAAGGCTCATCTGCGCTCAGCGCAGAGGGTCGTCGCAGTGAGGTTGATTCGGGGGTACCGTACGGTATCGTGGGCTGCAGCTACAGCCCTAGCCGGCGATCCGCCGTGGGAACTCGTGGAGGAGGTTTTGCCGAGAGCTGCTACTATGTCTCGGATAGGAGGACTCTCGGCTTGAACTCCACGCAAGCGCAAGCAAGATAAGCAAGCTATTCGTGCAACTTACAAGCTTGCCTCTAATACATCACTTAGGGAAAAATTTAAGGAAACCTGTATACTGACTGTTTATTCTCCATACTTTTTAGATAATGGCCTGTATGGGCGTAAGATTATTAAAGAATTCGGCGTGATACCCGGAAACAGGCATAAACTTATGTTCCAGTTTATAGACTCAGCAGAGTAAGCAGTACCATTCGAGGAAAATGTATACGCCTTTGCAGTAACGTCCAAAAACTATCAATTAATAAATTCAAAAGTTTTTAACGAACGTTTTTGTGGTAAAGGATATTACCACATAAACGTTCCTTATATAATTATAAGGTACTTATAAGGTAATATACATAAACTCTTATGACGGATACCACACCTTGGGTACGACGCTCTTCTCCAGATATTTCTGTGAAATTTTATTGTTTACTGTTTAGGTATATAAATGTAATTATATTTTTTATTATTGAATTTTATTTGTTATCATTGAGTTAATTGATGACAGGCCCGCTTTTTAGGACAGGGTTTGATTGCAACGGTGGTAGATTTTTTTACTGACGTTCAGAAACTAAGTTTTATAATACTGTTTCGAATATAAACATTTTCATTTCATTTCATTTTCACTTCATTTCATTACACCTTATTTATATTTTAATATAGGAACAGAAATGAAAAAAATATTCAAAACACTATCTTCGGTTACCGCTAAAATCCCTGCATGCCTGAAGATATCCTGCCTTGGTTTACAGGGCAATGTGCGTCGAACGCATAATGCGCGAAATCATAGTGTTGTTTGTGAATACGGAGATAAGACACTCGCTTTGTTTCTCTCGCGGTATGAAGGCGAATCTTATGACACTTTATTATTTACGACAGTGCAACTTGTGTCGGGACAGCTAGCTGACGATAACTTCTCCAGCTAAGGTAAATGCGCGCAACACCACTGTACATAGCAATAATTTGGCGATAAAATCAAATTTTACTGCTTTAATTACGGACCTCGACAATTCTTTTTTACATTACGTGGAATTTTCTTTTAATTTTAATATTTAATCTTTGATATTTATTTAAATTGATTATTAATTATATAATAATTTATTTTGATATTTCTTCCACACCTTTGGTGAAATTGTCTAAAAATTATACTGACATCTAACCATTCAGAAAATGTTATATAGCCACATCGAAGATAATATAGGATCGTAAAAGATTTTTTCAAATCGGTCCATTAGTTTCGTAGCCTATTCAATGCAAACGAACAATTAAAAAAAAGATTAAACACTCCTTATACTATTCGTATAGACTAAATAATATAATTCAATTATGAGAGCATCACAACACCTTGGCAGCATAGAGGCGTGATATTTTTAATGAATTGTATGCTTCCTCCGTGACATTAATATATTGTGTACACGTTCTATATATGTGGTACAATACAGTTAATACTGTAATATATTACTTTTCTTATTATTTTATGTTCCTCTTGTATATTCATATATATAACTTTAAATCGGTGCCCAAGAGTGTTAAATTTTTAATGTTGGCTGTTACGCCAGATACCGCTTTTAAATCTATGGCGACTTTTCTCCGTGTCATCTGAACTTTTTGGGAAAAATTTGTTTCTCAAGATGGCGGCCGAAGTGAAATTGGCAACTCTTCCCCCGCACGCTCGGCATCCGACTTTCTTTTACTTTTCCGTACACTATCACCCCTCGATTTCGATTCCATTTTTGAAAGTCGAAAAAGAAAGATGGCAGCCGCGCCTTTGAATTTGAACATCTGTTTTGGCGTGTTCGTAGCGCGATAGTGTTTTGAAATTTCTATGGCCCTCAATTTCCAGTTGTGCTGTAACAATTTTTTCCACAAGATGGCCGACCGCCTACGCGACTTTTCCTAAAACGTATCAAAATTTGCATCATGCGACGGGACTCTTTGTTCGTTGGCGAAAATGGGTCTCGACTCGAGGTGTTGCCGCACATTTTTTTTCACCCCCACATTTTTTCAACTTTTCATTCAAAAACCGAGAAGAACGAGCAACACTTTAGACCGGGATATTAAACGAAAACATCGACCGCAACTGTCCTAACGCCTTTTTGCCGTTTTGGTCCACGTCGACTGGCAACACTTTTGTCTGCGTGTCTAGAGGTAAGACTTGTCAACCACGGTTGTAGAGTCCTGCGTTCGAGTCCCGGGTCGGACCAAAATGTTATTAGAATTTTTCAATTACTCACAACAGTCCGAAGTCTCTGGACTTCAGACTTGGTTCTTTCGTGCCTCAAGGAGCACGTTAAGCCGTCGGTCTTGCACCTGATTTATCTCCTATGAGATCATTGTACATAAACACACATCAAGGAGTCTTTAGAATGACAGTTCAGTATGTAATCATAAAGGTATCTTGTATTTTTGTAAATCAATTATTTCAATCATTCAATTCGATTTCTAGAGCATTGGGGGGGGGGGGGCAAACAAGGCCCTTTGACGACTAACTACACATATAGACAGGCGCATTATTATCATACAGATACGTTGCCCTTTCCTCATCTCCACCGGACATCCGGTTACTCAAAAAATGTTATGTAAGCGAGAGGTACCTCACGACCTGTCGTGTAACTTATAGCTCGATAGCGGACACTGCGTATAGTTTTAACGCGCACATTTTCAATCAATTGATGGACCAATTTACTGAACCAATTCAAGGTTAAAGTCGTAAGAAACCACTTACGTACAGTGACGCCTCATATTAGCTGGGGGGCAAAAAAGAGTTCCCACAAATGTTTTTTTAAATGATCAAAAAATTCCAACTAGGAGATTCGACAATTTTCCATGGAATAAAACTACACCCAAAACTGCAGTGGGGTCCCCGTGTGACAGAACTTGCAAATAGACTTAGTTCGGCAGCATTCGTAGTAAGAAAAATCAGACATTTTTCAGATAATATTTCAGATACAGCAAAATTATTTTCCTTTTGTTACTTTCACAGCATTATATCTAACGATTACTGTTGTGGGGAAACGCTGTTGACAAAAGTAATATTTTTGTGCTGCAGTAGCGAGCTATTCGTGCAGTCTACAAGCTGGCCTCTAATACATCACTCTGGGACCAATTTAAGGAAACCATCACTATATTAAATTACTCAGTACATTTTAGATAATGCCCTGTACGTGCGTAAGAATATTAGTGAATTAAGCATGACAAGTGATAAGTGATAATCACAATAGAGATAATAGAAACAGGTACAAACTAGATGTATGGTAGTTTATAAACTTAGCAGATTAAGCAGATCCTTTTGGGGGCAATGCAGAACTATCAATTAATAAATTCAAAAAGTTATCAAGAAACGTATGTGTGATAAAGGATATTATAAGGTAGTAGAGTTGATGACTTTATAGTTTATGACTCTAATTATACAGATCGCTAGTATACTATATTTCTCATCACGTCCTTCCGTGCCAAATGTGTGCAAAAATAGTATAGCAATTAGTTAGACTACTAGTCAAGATTATAACTGATATTACCCACTACGGCCCCTACTGAAATCAATAAACGAAGTGTCACCGGCAATCTCATAAATAAAATAAACGGCAATTTAAACAAAAATATAAAACGCTTGTGACATTGGCGCTTGGATTATCTTTACGTCTTCCTATCCGTACTTTCGAGTTCCATTAGCTACTTTAACCGGACAACTACATATAAGGACGCCATTAGCAATTTATAATCCAGGAACATTATCTCAGATTCACGACATGATAATTAACAAAAAAATACTCATCATTATAATATTAGTATTACTTCTGAATTCTTTTGTTAAACATATTATACTAATTGTTATAAAATAACATATCCTTGTTAATTGATTCGTCATCGCCGAGCGTAAACTATTAACGTCAAGGCCATGAAATTTGGTGTGTGCTAAAGTCGTTTTATTGAGTAGACACACGCTAAAAAAAATTTTGGAATTTCTACCCCTAAGGAAGTGAAATAGGGGTTGAATGTTTGTATGGAATCCGTCAACTATTAAGTTTGGTACTTATTTTGGGAATACCGTATAAAAGTGAGTAGAATTTAGGCTGTTTCATATTTTCTATCACTTAAGTTTGGTACATTAAACTTATTTTGGGAATACCGTATAAAAATGTGTAGATATATATGTAGGCTGTTTCATATTTTCTATCACTTAAGTTTGGTACATTAAACTTATTTTGGGAATACCGTATTAAAATGAGTAGATATATATTTAGGCTGTTTCATATTTTCTATCACTATCCGGTATGTAAGTGTGCAATTCCTCGTTTCTGAAGTTAGAAACATGTTTTAGCACTATATAAATGAATGAATTTTACAAGTATAATTATACACACACACTACCACCTGCAACATAACTTTAAAGTCCATGTACAAAAACTGCGTTTCACAACGGAATAATTAAAAAAAGATGCTCACCATTTTAATAATATTCCTTTTTTAAAAAATACTACAAATCCATCAAATAATGTTCATTGTCCTTTATACTTTTAACGCTTTTCAAGTCACACAACCGCAGCCAACAGCGACAGATCATGAACTCCTCGTATCGCAGTCACACCACAGCGTCGGGTGTCGCGCGCTATTTAGTCTAAGTATACTAATAAAATAAAGATTAAGAAGTAGGTGATGGTAGCCCTTTGGGGGAGGGGAAGGAGGGCAACGCATAGGCCTGGTAATTGTATGGATGTTCATGGGCGTCGGTAGTCGTAAACAGGCTCTGATTGATCCTTTGCCCCCTATTCTATAAAAGAAAAATATAATTAGGAAAACGATCTCCGTGTAGTAGCAGGTCAGGGATGGATACGAGTAGCAAGAAATCGGTCGTCTTGGCGTTCATTGAAAGAGGCCTAAGCCCAGCAGAGGCACGTCATTCTTTATGCACTCACTATTACCACGATTCCGGTCAAAAATAACGAAGACAACACCGTGGCGTACCGAGCAATACTCAAGTCTATCCTAATGATATAAAGCTGAAGAGTCGTGTTTGTTTGAATGCGCTAATGCCAGGAAATACTAGCACGCATTGAAAAAATATTTTTGTGTTAAATAGTCCGTTTTTCGAGAAAGGTTTTTTGCTATAGACATGGCGACCAATAGGACTGGAGTTACTAACCGCAGGACGATGCTAGTTATTTATGATCAATAATAAAATGTAATCAAACGCTACAAATCTGTTTACTGCTGTAAAGTAAATGTTTTTATCTGTACACGGAAACGAAAATGTCACACAAACTCAGATAACGTATCTACGCGCAAGCACTTATGCAGTTCTGTTGTTACTAATGAAATGCCTAAAGCAATAGATCAACCCGCAAACATTTTTGCCATATTTTTTTCGGATGGACCTACTTCTACTTACTTTGGTTTGGTTGGCGACTCTATTGCACCCAGTTCATCGGAATAGTTTTCTTTTTTGCCATATAACAAAAAATTTACGTAACCTTTTGTCTTATTATCCTGTTATTTTACATAAAATTTATTTTACAGTAATTTTTATAACTTTAGGTCATGTATTGATGAATTATGTGTATGAATTATCATATACATTTTTGTAGATAGTATTGTCAAATGAGAACTATATTTTTTACACTATACATATGTAGTTTTCGTTCTTTCGCAAGGATTTTTCATAGTATAAACATCACGTACGACGACTAGGTCTTCTCAGTCCGTCCATCCCCAACAGACTCACCACTGCCTAAACCTGTGGCATGGAGTCAGGCGTCTTCTTCAATATGGCGAGGTTGACGCAGCCCGGCATCCGTACCAGTATCCTGGCCCCGGATACGGCGTACGTACTCGGGGCAGTAGCCCATCTCCGCCAGGGCGTCCGTAATTTTCCTTCGTCGGAGTGTCAGTAGGCAGGCCGCTGATGGCCACCTTGTCACTCTTATCAGCGGAAAGAGAGTATGAGAACAAGGCAGTCGTTACACTTTAAATCATACTTTTATACTCTATCACTTTTATACGTCTGCTAAACGGATGTTAATTATTGTTTACAGGTATTATTGGTGTCTATCATGTATTCGTCGAATAAGTGTCCGAGTGTCACCTGTATATAAACTAAAGTGTCACAAACATGACAAGACATCTGCTGTTTCATTAATACTTATGTTAAATATTTATATTATAACCTTATGTACGACTGCCACCATTTTGAAATTAATATACATACAGTTTTATATTTCGTGAACTTACATGGTTGCCACATAACAAATTTCACCGTAATTTTTTTAATAAAAAATATGAAGACATTAAAATTTTGGCTGCGCATAAAATAATAGTTACAATTTATAGGTAAATTAGTTGATTAATGTCAAGACATTAATCAGTAAATTTGTTTGCGCAAAGGCTTACAATTGATGCTTTTATCGTCTCAAATAACAAAGTAAAATATAATCGTGACGTGCATATTCTGTTATATAAATATAAGAAATTCCTTAAAACAATCAGCATGGTGTAAAGGCTTTCACTACGTGTAGTCAAAGCGCCGACGTTTATGCGACTAAGTCGGTCTTTACGTGACTGTGACACAAAATTCATATCGCCTTAAGTTGAATAAAATGGACCCAGAAGCCTTTGAGAAAACATTCCTATGACGTTTATACAATTTAATGAAATAACATCAGGTTGCCACCAATACGTCTACTCGCCGTCCAAAATGTTCGTTGGAGGCCGTTGGGTACTGACTACAATTGGTTCTTGTACGCATCTTGCTAACAAGGTCAGTATGGTTTTCTTGTCACTGTATTGTCAGTGTTGTATTACGTCACGGTTTACTCTTATACTTTTTACGAATCTTGTTACATTATCGAAAAGAAGAAATTGTGGAAACCTTTAGTAAAAGTATATAATAGTAGAAACCAGCGAACGTAGTATGGGATATCTAAGGGAGTAATACTTAAGAGTCTCCGCAACCGGCTTCGTTGTATGAAGAGGATGTGAGAAAAATTAACGTGGACTAATATTTGTTTTATTTTTTATAGAATAGGGGGGCAAACAAGCCATCGAAGCCTTTTTACGTGTGCCCAAGCTCATGAACATCCACATGATTACTGCAGCCATATGTTGCCCTCCTTCACTCCCCCTCCCCCAATGGGCCACCGGCTACTCACAAACCGTACGAGGTTAAAGCCGATCTCATACGACAAGGCATACAGGCGACTGATGTTCACCGCATGTTCAAGGAAGATAATCTTCAATAACGTACTGCAATATATAAAATAAGCGCGGTGTGCGGTCTCCTCGGAATATCCTGGCCGGCAAAGAACAGATGGCAGATGGGCCAGTAAGGTTTTAGAGTGAAGGCCGCGTTTAGGAAAACGAAGTGTTCGTCGACGGTTCACCAGGTGGGAAGACGATCCGGGTGGATGCGAGTAGCAGGAGATCGGTCTCTTGGCGTTCATTGAAAGAGGCCAGCAGTGGACCGATAAGGACTGACAATGATGATGATAATTATTGTCAACCTGTCTTTATTTACATTTTTATACATAAATACTTTTCTTCAATCTACCAGTGTTAGCATTCATACTGATATATGTGTATATGTACGTGTATATGCATGTATGTGTGTGTACACCTTTCATGTGATAGTTGCATGAAAGATATCGCTTTAAAGCGATAAGGTCGCTTATTGTACTTTGATTTGAATAGCTTTAATCATATTGTAATTTTTATTTTTCGTTGTGCTATAAAGAAATATTTATTGTTTCTTATTACACATATCGTTGCCCTAGATTGAGCCGGAAGGTGCCTCTCGCTCTAATACCGTACCGTGCCGAAAAGTGACACCTTTGGTGTCGTGTTTCATGCGGTTGTTTATTAGCCGGTAGCCCATTGAAGGGGAGGAGGCAAGGAGGTCAACGCATTGACATGAGTAATTATACGAATGTTTGTGGGTATCGATAGTCATAAAAGGTTCTAATTGCTAGTTTGCCCCCCTGTACTATAAAAAGACTTACTCCTTTCTTTCTTTCATAAGCAATGAGATCTAGGGACTTTGTTAGATATTAGAATTTTAAAATGGGGAATACAAGAGTTTCGGTTTCGGCCGAAATTGGAACTCAGGTCAAAGTTCGATTTCAGTTTCGGTTTCGGCTGAAAACCCATTTCCGGTTGGACAAAACAAATTAAAATAAGAAACTAATACACAGATTATATCCTAATGGTTAAACTTAATTTAGAATAATTATAATACGTAGGTAGCATCGAGTTTAACCTTTCTGAATATTTCTGCGGTCAAATTAGACTTTTTATTCTTTTGACCGGCTTATGACGGCGGAAGTGACCAGTGCAGCTCCATCGGCTACTATAAGACACGTCGGGCGAAGGTCTAGGTGAGATTGTGGTCGATAGGGGGCAGACCACGCTCCTCTCCTGCAGATGGGTAGCATACATACCGATATTTTTTTAATTAGGTAAACCAACTATTATTATATTGGTGGAGGGGACCGTGCTTCCCCCACTCTCTAACGAGGGGGCAGCTCACGCGCAGCTAGAGCTATCCTTGCATTATCACGGGGGGGGGGGAGCAGTAAAGGTACTTACTATAAGTTCTTTAGTGGTACTAATATCATATATTCATAATATCATCAATTCCCGGTAGTTCCACTAGTCCTGGCCACGGTAGCGGCCACGGTAACAGTGGAACAAGGGGTGACCTGGCTACGTATAATGGACGAACACTTCGACTAGATCACCACTTAGCTGAGCTGGAGGTGGAACTGGGAAAAATCCGATGGCACGTTCTGTGGTTAATGTGAAGTCCGACGACAAGGTGTCTTCAGCTTGTCAACATAACTCTGCCATCGGGCCACCTATTCCAGTTTAGGGAAGGCCACACTCCATCACAAGGCGACGTGGGATTCCTCGTGAATGAGTCCTTCGTATGCAACATCGTCGAAATCTCTAGTGTGTCGAGTAGGATTGCGTGTCTCGTACCTAAGCTCACTAAGAGTTACAGCCTCAAAGTGATATTATACGCTCTAACCTCAACACATTCAGATGACAACTTATGAGAATGTATTAAGGCCTTACATAACACCTGCAAGGCGCATCTCAATGTTGTTATGAGGGACTTTAATGCCAAAGTGGGAGTACGAAATTGTGTCGAATCAAGTCTGGGACCACATGGAGTTGGAAGTCGAAACCGAAAGAATTTCCTCGGGAAAGAGGGCCTCTTCTTAATGAACTCTTAGTATAAGTAAGGCCCCATAGAAAATGGACGAGATTGACTTTATTATGATTGACTGACTGAGAGCATATGTTTAGGGATGTCTCCGTGATGGTTTAAAACCGGAAGTGATCACATGAGCATATGTTTAGGGATGTCTCCGTGATGGTTTAAAACCGGAAGTGATCACCGATTGGTTAGAAACTCTCTGAAATTAAGCCTTCGACACGAGCGTGTACCGTTTAGTACAGTAAACACTCCGAGATAACTTCCGTCGAACCACGGTAGGTACCGAAACATTCCAACTGGAATTAAAACCGGTTCGATGCCCTAGATACGTCTGAAAATACAATGGCATTTGACGAGGCGATGAGTGGCGTGATTGGTTGCATGCGGTACGTGGATGAAGAACCCTGTAGGAGTAATTGCACGAGCAGGAAAGCTAAACTCTCAGATGAATTTTCGGTAGCTCAACGTGGTATTGAACGTGCCGTGTTGGGTGTTCCTCTATCCGACAGATTTCGTAAAGAAGTCATAAGGCTGTTACAATTTTTCCATCAGAATTATATATGTTCACATGGGGGTTAAAGAAACTATTACGGTTTATTAAGACTTTTATATACATTTATTCAATTATGATCTCTCCACATTTACAATTAAGAACAAACTTAAAATAGTACCAGAAACAAACAATGGAATCAATACAGTTTTTAATAAGGGCTAGTAGTAAAAAGGGCTAGTAGTAAAAAGGGCTAGTAGTAAAAAGTGAGGGTATGAAGTCTTATCTTTGCAGTTGTCCGAGACTCCCTGCAGCAACCAGGAGGTATCCTTTCTATGTCTTATTATTGTCCCAAACCACAAATTTTCATGGACTGTCTCAAATTCCATAGTTGAAGAATATAGTGACATTAGATCTTCATATTAAATCTCAAATTAATAAAAAAAAAAGGAAAAGAAGTAGAGCTCTGAAAAGGAACACACAATCAATAAGATCCCGACCTATTCTCGTAGCTTCATATGCCCACTAAGGTGAGACAATATAGATAATCAGTTACAACGAAATAGAATTTAACAACCAATTTTCACACGGAACATATAATATTCAAACTAACCCACTAATGATACGGCATATCAAATTAATAGCCATACAGATCACGTAAATAACTACATCATAATGCCCGCTTAAGAGAATTAAGTCATTTTAACATTAATAAAGACTTTTCGAGACATAAGATATGAAACATGGCGTCTTACTATTCTAACGTATTCGTGTTTCTCAGGAAAATGTAGGTTCCCGGGAGGAAATTAAAAATACTATTTGATTATCATATTTTAACAAATGATTCCGTCCTCGACGAGAAAAAGTAAAGCGTGTCATTTCTTCGAAACCGAGCACACCTTCAGTCTAACAGTCAAAGATGACAGATAAACTTTTTTATAAAATGTTTAAGTAGCAACCTAGAATATTAAAAACGAGCTCATACACACAGACGCATTTTGTGCATGATTAATATTACCAATATTCCGAAAGTGATATCGTCTAAATAATGAAAGCAGTCGTGCCAACTGAATCACAAAAGTAGTGAGGTGCTACGTAAACTATTTCAGAGTGTATCGATATAGATTAATAGTGGTGTTCTGTGTTATTGATAATATGATAATTATAGATATTTTATTTCTATTTTGTTGATTATGGGCATGATTTTTAATAAAAAAAGGACTTAAATTTACTTATCTTTATTTTGTTGTTGTGCCTTTTTAATTTTATCAGCCACATTACTCTCTGACATTACATTTGGAATTTATTATTTTACATGATCTTGATGACGTGTATAATGAGTTCTACATTTATACCGCATCTTACTACAATGAGTACTTAGTTGCAAGGGTACAAAATTGGCTGATGTTGAGTTGGTGTAAGTCAGGAGCTACAGTATTTTTATAAACATTTTTTTGCTTCATTTACTAAATTCATTAATTCTTCCGTTGGATAGGTTAACGAAATTTTTCCTACCCGCCATTCCTTGAGTGAGATATATTTTTGAGGATTTCTAAATTCGTATTGTCCTCTTTCAAATAAAGTTTGCAATGTTCACAATTGAATTTAGCTAAAACTCTTGCAGTACTCACTAACATAAACTACTGGTTGCTCTTCAAAGCTACAGAGTGAATTTTCAAAATCACTCTGTAGCTTTTTAATATTCAATTTCGGATTCTTCAGGTAAAGACAGCACAGGGGTAACAAACTTCGATATCATTTTCAGTGCCTACATTTTGTGACCCGGCCTTGGATGCTCAAAATTCCCGGTAACTCCTGTTAAGATGTAAATAAGCTATTCACAATTTGAACCATGACAACCATGACTATGAAGGCCTGACAAACTAGAAATTATGCTTGATTTTAGAGCTGAATTAAAATGAGCACAAGTTGTATTTCTGTTTGTTGCAGTATGTTGTATTACCATACAAATTCTCCAAGAGATCTTGATTTAGTTAGCGTAAATTCAAATATTCAAAGCCCGCTTCTTCACCAACAATATGCCATATGTCTTTTAATGATTTTAAAGTTATTTCAAAGCCATAATGCAACGTACGCATCTTAATTGTATCTGAGAGTCCGATTTAAAAGAAATTATCGCATCAATATATATTAAATAGTAATTCCAAGATTCCTCGTGATTTGGTTTTACTGATACATTTTCCTGTATGCCTATTTTGATGTCGTTTGGTGTCGCTGGTCCAATGGTGCAATAAAAAGGTTTTCAGCATCAGATGTAGTGCTATTGATTTCTTCTTTATTTGTGCTGAAGTCCGAAAAGTCAGCTGGTCAGTACTGAAAACAACTAATAATAATCTTAATTTATTGCAACTTTGAATGAAATAATAATAAAAATCTCAAATTTTAATCTGGCGTTGGCTTGGTACTTAGGTATACTCTAACATGGATAGTTGTCATTCCCGTTACCGTCAGCCGAAGCACGTATTGCACGACGCCGACGACGTGATCGCGATAGCAGTAGCTAAGTCCGTCCAAGAACACAAACAAAGAAACACCAAGACAAGCTCCCGCAGTAAAATGCCAATATGGCCATCTAACGGATAGCAGTTTTTAGTCGGTAGTAGCTATCGCTTCACGACCTGAGCCCGATACACACTTTAGGCCCCCTTGGGTCGGCTGGATGATGTGTAAGTGCATTTTTCCTGATAGAACCAATATCATATACACCGCTCGTACCAGTCGAGCGATGAAACCTTACATATATAGTGACACAGTTATAACATATGACTGACAGAATGACAAACTCACACACCGCTTACGGAAACGAGCCTGGGTTCGAATCCGTAAGCTGAGAGCTTAGATTGGTAGAAACAAAATAAAGCGACTTTAGATAGCTCTAATTATGAATAAATCAAGAATACGGCTTTTTCCAGATTTGTAGCACAAATTGACCCCTTCCGTCAGAGAGAGGGGGTGAAGACTATAAAGTGACTACAGGGTACGCCCACAATCAACCCGGTACATCTCTTCCTGCGGGAGATCCCAAAAGAGGAGGGTCTGTCCCCCTATCGTCTCCCTAAACCTGAAGACACAAAAGTCTTCGTAGTCAGTCAAACTGTTGAGGCTGGACAAGCGCCGCCAACCAGTATTAGGTCCCTCCGAAAAAAAAAAAGATAGTAGTCATCAACTTTCAATAATAAGTAATCATTACTGAAAACTAAGGAATATCAAATATTTAATAGTTTGATACTAGCTGGTGTCGTGTAAATGTGATAGTTTATTTTCTAAATAAGACTGTTTTCCTATAAGGCTGGACATTGTTAATTAAACCTCGTCTAATCTTTGTAGTCACGTAATCTTGACAGAATCAAAATGATTTAAATTTGAATTCTAAAATCATAAACTAATAATCCTTATACCACAGGATCAAGGTGGTGGGACAATGTGACAATAAAATTAATATTGGAATATTATCAAAAATATCTCAAACATTTACAATTATTGCAGTTTCACTACAATACAATTATTCGTTTTCGTACAGAAGAATTATAAACAAATATACAAGTAAACCTTTTACATTTAGACTATTAACAGATATTTACTTAACCGGTCCATCTCTACCCACATAAAAAGAATGAACATGTAAATGGAATTCTTTTAAAGAATCGTCAGACATTGTTGGCCGGCTAAGCCTCTCAGATAAAGAGTTTCTTTTCTCTTTAAAGCAATCAGGGCCGAAATGATCACCACATACAAACTTTCGCTGGTGCAATTTCTCAATTGGCACATAAGTTAAATCTTCATCGCCCGTTGCTTTTACCCATAATCGACGCCTGAAAGCGGAATTCATTAATTATTTTCAAAAATTTGGTGTCTGTGTGATAGGTACTATACTTAATTTTTTCATTATCTAATACCTAACATAGTTATTGCCGTTGTAAAAATCATGATGATTGAACCAAAAAACGTCTCAAGCCCTCACGTTAGATAGTAAATTTAACAAATTTACGATATGTTTTAGATACTAACCGGTCAGGGTCTAAAGGAAACTTGGATCACACACTTCCTTCAATGTTTCTTAAACTTTGAAATTCCCCATTACAGTGAAAATTCAGTTTTATTACGTTTTTCAAACGTGTTGAAAATCTTTGAAATCTCGAAAATATGTAACTATCAAGCACGCTTGTAAAGTCACAAGTGGTAAGTCCATAGATTATACACTAATACTGAGAGCCAACTTTCAAAAACGTACTATATCATAATAAGGAAGTATAATCCTTATAACAAGTATATAAGCTTATCATTGCTTTGACTTAAAAAACTTTGCACAGTAAAAACGATTTACTTAGAAGTGTTGACCCCCTGGTGTAGCCTGTATTGCTATTGATCCTAGTTATTAACATTTCTAAGGGGGCAACTTATCACTCTCAATACTGCCTACTAGCACAAACATCCCATCCCCCACCCCTCCAATGAGGCATCAGTCACACAAGCAGCAAGACAGCACAGCATCACTTTTGATTTGGTTGCAATGCGGATATTACGACGTTACGTCTTAAATTATGAGCAATGGGGCCAGGGGGGGGGGCTAAGTAATTCTTCACTCAATTGGTGATGGGTTCATCACTGAGTGAAATAACTACGACTTTTCTCATCTTAGTTATTTCATTTTCCTTAAATATTATTGCCCATACAAATGCCAAATTTTTATAGCATTAGTGGGCACACAAGTAGTCGGAGTAACTTAGTGACTACTGAATCCGTTTAGAGCTCTACTGAGAGATAGTGTCATGCTGCATTGCAGTGGTTTTATAGATATATAGCCATTTGCTCCGATGCAACACAAAACACGATAACGTAGCTGTCACTTCCCGGTGGTGTAAGCAAGAAGCACCACCCTGGTCGTGCAGTCCCAATTGCCCATCATCTTTAGCTAAGAGTACACTTGTCAATCAAAATATTATATACTAAACAAAAACGAAACATTTTAGTGCGTATTAATACTATATATTTCGAATACATAATAAAAATCAACTTATAGTATTAGATTATTGTATACGTTACAAAATTATTGACAAGTTAATGAAATTACAATGATATTGGACGGAGTTATATCACTCAATGTATTGGAATTAAAATTAATAAAATTATGGCTTTTTACATGATCAAGCAACATACATGTTATTAACCAGAGTTAATTAATGTAGTCAGTGATAGCTTATTCCTAATGAAACTCAAATTCAGTCTGTACGACTCAATATATTTGAAGATATGGCAAACGGTTATACTTTTCATACAACTATTAATAATCTCTAACTTTTTCTGACACCTTGTAATTACTTTTTTTCCGTTCTGTGTAGAGAGGCGCAGAACCATTTCTTGAATCATAACCTAATGGACGAATGCCATTGTCGTAATATTTTACACTAACTAAGGGCTCCTTGTAACCACGACTTTTGGTCACAGAGTTCACTTCCCTGGATTCTATAACCTCTTTTGATCTTCCGTCCCTTGACGGTATCACTTTTTTACTAACAGTTTCAACTGTATCAGTGACGCTTGGCCTTTCTGGGTCTCCTGAGCGTGTGGTATATCTGTAAGTCTCGGAATAGTTATCACTGCTGTTACTCTCACGTCTGTTCGCTGGTATCTTTGCTCTGGTGTCTAATCTTGATGCGAATGGACTAGATTCTCTATTCAGTGATTCGGTTTTGTACAGAGGTGTCTTACGTTCCTCCGATGTCCGATCTTTGTAGTGCGGGGAAGGAGTTCCGTAGCGGGAAGACAATCTACTGCCATCAGATTCTTCATCCGCATGCAGTGTTTGATATAATTCAGGGGCCCGTTCTCTCAAACCTTTAAGAAACATTTTCTTTTTATCAGTTTCTTCTCTATATGATTTGTTATAGCCATTGGAATGTCCATTGCTGATCGGTGCAGTTTTTCCATATCTTGCTCCAAACAAACCGTCACGTCTGCGTTCAGTTTCACGGGATACGGCGTCAGCCAAATCGCGTTGGCTACGGTTGATAATAGACACTATTCCTGGACTTTTCAGTTGTTCGTTCTCGTCTAATTTGCTCAAATGTGGATTAGACTTATACATTGTTGAATAGTTGCGGCTAATACCAGATACGTAGCGGGGGTGGGTCTCTTGTTCTGGTACTCCCATAGCAAAACTCTTACTTCTGTTAAGACCTTTGTAGGTCCGAGCTGGTTTCGCGGGACCGGGTGGGTATCCGTTGATCTTTCTTTCTGGTGACGTTGAAGGCTTATTGGATATATTGATGGCACTCGTGGACCTCTTGTTTGGCGTGAGCCGATGCCAATATTTTGTATTTGGTTTCTCGGTGACTTTTTCTTTCTTTTCGTGAAGTTTCCTCGGTAATGTTTGAGCACTACGCAAGTAATCTTCCTCAGGCTCGCTATTTGGATTCAATCTGCTTGTGGAGTGACTGAATCGTCCGAGTGTGCTCGAATACTGGCCCCTGGAACGTAAAAAAATATTTGTCATTTTTTATACGACAATACGAGCGCTGCCCTCGTGGATTTATTGTTATCTGCTTGGATCGTAGAAACGTATTTCTTATGTCTTAGAACTTAATTGGACTCAATAGTAATTGTAACGCCTACATGCCTTAATGACTGCGCTTTGTTGAAGCGGTTAACACATTGGCAATTACTATTGTGTGTATTCGATTAAGTTATGACTTTTTTGTCTACCCTTTATTTCCTGCGTCATTATCAACCTAGGTACTATTCAAAATATAGTATACAAGCGATATGCCCCAGCTTGGTCTGGGAGAAATAATACCCGGATAATTGCCTTAACAAATTATACACTAAACGCTATATCCATAGGTCAAAGATTTGCCACATACAGACAGTTTTTGTTGACTGTTATAATATGATATAAATCTAAGCCGTAACGGTCGCCTTGGTGTTCAGTGAAAGAAGCATAAATCCAGCAGTAGACAGATGAAGATAATGACCAAGAATCTACTTTTAAAATTGTTTACTTTTACCGGACTCTATGAATACGGCTACCATGGAGTAGGTGGTTTTCCTAGGACGCGATCACATGGAGATGTTGTAACGTTACAATATCTCCATGTGATCGAGTCCTACTAGAAATGATGGATTAGCCGTAGAGTTTAGTGCTGCTTGAGTTTTAGCTTGTCCATTGGTGGGGTAGGAGTCGGTAGTCGCCAAAACGCTTTGACTGCCCTGTTTCCCCCTTATACAATAAAAACACTGAGACTCGATAGCTTGTCATTTCACGCCATTAATTCCATAATATACGATGCTGATACTGGTTTCTAATAGTATAGAGGGGCAAACGAGAAATGGGAGCATTAGAACTACCGATGTCTATGAACATCCCCATAATTACTATGCCGATTCGTTGCCATCCTTACCTCCCGAAATGGGCACCGGCTATCCACAAAACACACAAAACGCGACACCGAAGATGTCTCTTTACTCCGGTATTATATGACCGATCCAATTCAGCTGCAATGCAGCATATCACTGAGTGATAATGTAACCTCAGGCTCTAATGTTTAAATTAATAAAAAAATCAACAGCATTTGTGAAATCCGAAACGTGGCGAACTGAAGAAATATGTGATTTGCAATGCGTCACAAATACCTGTCACATACTTGTGTCATGAGTCACGCCAAGCAGTTCCTACGAGCCGCCTCAACTAACTAAATAAGGGCTGCATTGACAAGAATCCCCCATAATAGGTAAACCATGAACATTACGAAGTATGTCGGGAAATATTAAACTTTATATGGCTTTGTTTGTTTTTTTTATACATTCGACGAATCTGCGAGCCCCACACACCCATACATCATTGTATGGCCGTATGGGGCTCACAGATTCGTCGAATACCTACTGAGCCCCAACGGGTGATGTAGCCCCCCACTCTGGAGGGTTTCGGATCCATAAGTAACAAAATATCTAATCATACATAATGTATTATTTATAGATTATACGTAAAAATCTTTCGTGACAAAAGTAAATCGTTGTAACAAACTTGATGACATTTGGCCCGTTTCACATACAAATATGATTCAAAATTGTATGTAACATAGGATTGGGGGTTATCAGCGACTAGCAACACCCCGCAGTTTCACTTACTCGTAACTCAGTAAGTAATACGTAATAGTAACCGCGTTATTCGCGGCAGTTTATAGAAATGTTTTGAAAATTACTGAACAGACAAACCGTGCTACGTCAATATTAACAATGCCCGTAGTAATGACATTTCAGTTAAAGAAAGAATGGCCCAAGGATCCGTCGTCGGACCTCTCCTCTTCACTTCTTATGTTAATGACATGAATGACGTCCTCAGTCACTGCACCTCCTACCAGGACGTCACCTGCTAAGTAGTTACGGAGCAAGATGCTAACTCAGCTTTGACAAAAGTGCACCAGGATCTTAATAGTGTTACTGAGTAGTGCCATGACAATGGACTGGTCGCTAATGCGAACAATCCCAAACTTATTCATATCTGTTCTTCATTTAACAATACTCGACATTATGTACGCGGTTGTGTAACGGCTCACGAACATCTGTGCTTACATGCTAATAATATTATTAGAGGTAATTGTCCTATAATTCAAACTGTCGACTTACACTTATGTAGGTAATTGATAACAAATTTAAATCGTTAAACGTACATGCGAAAAACGTAAGTCATTTTTAGCTAATCTAGGATAGAATATCTCATCAAGGTCAGACTCCTATTATATAATGCTCTTTAATTGGACATAGAATAACAAGCTATGGGTGAATATTTAAAAGTCATATGGATTGTATTTATAAACTGCAAATTAAAATACTAAAGGAAATTGATTCGTCTAAAATTAGAGGTAGGTGCATGAATGGCACAGATTTATTTAAACATTGTAAAGTACTGACAATGCAGTGTAAAGTTATATACAGCCTTCTAAAAGAACAATTATTTATTAAAATAGTTAGATAGATATATCACAGAACATTCAAACACGTCAAGTAACGAACAAAAAATTAAAGATACCTAGAGCAACTAATGTGATTGGTGAAAGATCCATTTTACATGTCATCCGTCGATTATTTAATAAATGAAATCCATGTATTGTAAAGGATATCACAAACAATAATATTACACATAAACTAAAAACACACTTTTTAGATGATAAGTTTCTACTGCACTACATATTTTAATATTGTACAACTAGCTGAACATTCCAGACAAACTTCTGTGGTCTTTGGTCTGCTCAAATAAAAATGTATTTTATATTTTTTTATGAAAATAAATTAGTAAAGAAATAGCGTACCGAGGTACATAGACTGTACCAAATTTCAGAATCCACAATTGTCACCACAAACGTCTCTAAAATTCTTATAATCAATTTTTTTTAATCTACTTTCATTATAAAATACCAAATATACAAAGTCTGATCAGCCTAACGTTGTTGAGATACTCTGGTACTGCCTTTAAACATAATACGCAACACTAAATAGTATGAGTATTGTAGCATTACTTTATATTTGTCAATTGGTGTGTGCAATAAAGATTACTTATTATTATTATTAATATTAATATGAGATAAATAAACAAATTTCTATTTGTATAACATATATTTATATTTGTATTTGTACAACATAACAATATTGAAATGGCAAAACCACATTGGAAGGCGTTTCTTTGATACCAAAATGAGTAAAAATACGTTAAAACTGTCCATATCTAGTTCACATAAAAACGTAAATATTTACGTAAATTACTCATTTTGGTATCAAAGAAACGCCATCCAATGTGGTTTTTGCCATTTCAATATTGTTATGTTTGATTTACTTGTTATAATACATTTAGCCTATGTTTCGGTTACGGGTGTATCTTTGACTAAATGTGCCCCTTAAAACCTAGCCTAAGAGAGCCGTTCATATTTCGTTCGGGATAAAGGGTATTTACATACTGTCCCAGATAGCATGACCACGCAGTCACACCTGCGTAAATTCAGTCCTATCAATCGTAGTGATATTGTAAAATTCAGTTCTATCAATCGTAGTGTGTGCCTTTCTCGATAAATAGAGTATTCAACACAAGAAGATTTCTTCAATTCGGGAGAGTAATTCCGGAGGTTAGCGCGTTCAAATAAAAACTATTGAGCTTTATATTCTTACATATAGTTATAGACATACTGAACACTAATAAATTACATAAAAAAGGCTTAAAAGCACACAAAATGATAAATGCAGGTGCGCACTTATTGTCTTTTGAGATAACCATAACTAAGTTCTATGTATGGTGTGGGTTTTGTGTTTTTAAATTCAATGTTAGGTTTTTTCTATCTTAATGAGGATTTCACGCGCTTTATGTGAGAACTGACTTCGATACGGTTTTACGCGGTTTCAGACGTTATAATACTGAAACTTTGCACAAGGATTTTAGTTTTTAGCAGCTTAGAATCTGTCATAAAACCACTCTAATGCGAAGCACAAGTGTGGGCGCAGCTGGTCTTCTATCATATGAAACAAAGTCCCCAAAGTCCTCATAACCTATTGAACTGGAACGGATTTTCATGCGATTCAAACTCTAGAACGGCTTACGTGTGTAGCTTGTTAAGGTCCGTCCGTGTTGTTGAGGGCGAAGCCGGGGCGGATCGCTAGCTCGCAAGAAAACCAATCAAGAGGCAAGATAACAAGAGCGCAAATACACCTCGTGCAGAAACAATTATATTCGCAGGTACAGACATTCCATTGATAAATATAAAATTACCGCTTATATAGTTGGCTCAGTAAATGGTTTAAAACGCGTTTTACTTTGATATACTCTATTATAAATTCGACCGTTTGTAGGTGTGTTTGTTATTCTGTCACTCAGACTAAATGGATTGGGATGAAGTTAACATTTACAATCTAGAAGAATATAACAAATTATGTCGAATCAATTAAGGTTCCCTTGACGTGGACTATCTGGGTGAAACCGCGAGGCACAACTAGTAATATTATAAATACAGTTTGTATTTTTGTTATTCCTTCACTCAAAAACTAATAAACAAATTTGAATTCCCACTGACATGCCAACAGCATGAAAATTGCACGCCTGTTCCCAAATTTGACATCTATAATTTAGCAACGTAACAACCACTTTGTGTGAGGTATATACACATTGGCTAAAAAGTGAGGGATAGATAATACTCCGGCAGGGCCTGCCCGGTCCCACCGTAACACGGTATTAGCTAACCACCTCCTACATACAAGAACACATACAACATATCTTCAGCCCAATTAATGTAATCAATTAAAGTAGGTTCTGGGATGTATTAAAATCTTTATGGTATGATAAGATAACATTATGTAAGCTAAGTTAATCAAACTAATTTTTATTAATGTAGATTTTAAAGCCATACGAAATAACAGACACAAAAGATACGATCTAATCTATTGTATACTCAGAGACAATGTTATGTTATAATCCAATCAAAATAATAAAAATAATGAGTAAGTGACTAAGGACAAACATTAATGTTTTTTTATTTTTAAATTAAATAATTCAATACATTTATATTTGCACCTCATACTTTTTAATTGGTTTCGTGGGAAAAATGGAGCATCCAATCGGCCCTGGTTGAGTCGGAAGGGTCAGTATCGGAATCATCACAAGACGTGACAATACAAACTAAAAACCACTGCGAAATGGCATGAGATGCGGCGAATTACATCTGCATGTCCCTTCTACAGCATTAACTTCTCACCTCAGTGGACTCACTCTTATATAATCTTTAAGAAGTACTTTTTTTGATTGCGACACACATATTTAACTCGTTTTAAATAAAATAAACTAAATTGCTTATTGTTTTCGTACATTTACGCGAATGTTATTCATTGTTGTGTCGTCTGGTGAAGAAATTTCTTCCGGGAAGCAGTCGTAAAATCATTTTATTTTATTTTATTTTCAGCTCTTAATTTTCTTTCCTTTTCAGCTTATTTATGTATCTGTTTATTTATTTAAATATATATTAATTTTTTTAACAACTTATTAACTATAATTATTACGTTTGTAGCACATATCTGTATATATTTATATTACAATATATATTTAAATATATTCATATATATA
>JAFELO010000883.1:254719-304474 GCA_017140195.1 Eumaeus atala
ATTTATTATCATATTTAATTTATATATATTATATTCTCATCCATTTATTATTTATAACACTAACATATTTTTACAATTATTGTATAACAGACAGCACAAGGATTTTCGGCATATTCGTTCATGACGGTGATCCTGTCTCATTCCACAAGAAAATCTAAAGAAACGCGATAAAATCTGTTAAAGAGACACAACAATGAATTAAATAGCTTTTTAATAATGCTTTGTCTTGCCCGTTTTGTAATAAATTAAACAATAATCTTGTTTTTAAGTTACTTTTTCCATTTTTAAAACCTAAACTTTTTTTTTAATAACTTCAACACAGTTCAAGTCAGGAGAATAATTTATCATGCCACTTTTAATAATAACTTGATTTTTATTCTCTCTGGATAGATCCAACAATAATAATTAATCCAAGCGCGCTGTACACGTAATGTTATCAAAGACCATACTATTAATTCCATGACATTGATAAAATATACGCCTCATATTATTGATAATTATCGTTATAATGATACCTAAATCAATAACAAGGAACAGGAATGTAGCGTGTAGGAGTGGTGACAACATTCTATTTAAGGTCTAACACACTGCCCACCTATTTGTGTTCAATTAAAAAATATATGTAAGTCGCAGTAAAAACTTACCTGTCGCGGTGGTCGCGATTGTCAGCTGGCGGTCCTCGTCTCGAAGTGCCTTCGTACTTGTGCTCGCGACCGTAGATGCTGGGCGCGAAAGGGTCCTCGCCGAGGTAATACCGGTGCGGGGGGCCGGAGGGGGGCGCCAGTTCCCCGCCGTACTGCTTGTAAGTACGCGACGAGTGCTCCGGCGAGGGGGTTCGCGAGTTGCGCCATCTCGCTTTCCTCTCCGCGGACGCCGAACGTATTTTCCCAACGAGCTTCCTTATCGAATTACCGATTGCGGATCCGACTGATTTCCGAGCTGGAGATGGCCGCCGACCGTTGTCAGCGAACCTAGTCTTCTGATGTTGCTTTCTTTCATCCCTGTCCCTACGCCGTGGAGGCGTTCTCTCTCTGTCAGAGCTACCGCGACGCTCCCTCGGCGGAGAGTAATCCGGGGGTGGTTCTACAGCAACTTCACGACTGTCTCGCGAATGCCCAGATGTTCCATTTCTCGATGAGCTTCTCCCGTTCTCATAGCGAATTTCCTCAGATTTGCGTGTCTTAGTCACGCGTTTCCTCTCAGGTGCGATCGGTGGCCGATATTCGTCTTCTACGGACGGTTCCCGATATGCTCTGTCTCCATCCAGTGGTCTGAACGGTGAACCCCGTGGTGGGCTGTGCATGGTAGAGGATGATACATATGCAGAGTCATCGCGGGAAGGTGGGTGTCGACGTAAAATTGGCGAGGTTCTTCCTTGGGGAGAATCACGTTTATAAATATTTCTTGGCGAAGAACCATTCAGGCGATCGTTGCTAGCATACGGCGATCGGACTGCTGGTGGTGATGGCGAAGAACTTCTAGGTTCTGGCATTCTGGGCTTGGTGGCGCGTCTTTGCGACCAATCTGCCACACCTTTGAAATAGCCTCCTGTCCTATTAGACGCTTCCTGTCGCTCGTCCGACGGAGTGTTCGATTTTGTTTTCCGCAAGCCCCGATCTCCGCTGGCCTGCTGTAGCTGGGACGTTTTCCCGTAGTATCCCTCGTCGTCTGTTTTTGTTTTCACGTAGTATCCAGCATCGGGACGCCGACCGATTTCCTCAGCAATGGAGTCGTGTGAGGACCTGGAATCGCTTCCGAAGTGACTCTCCAGCCACTTGGACGTTTCCTTCTTTCGTGTCTCCTCCTCAATATCAAAGTCGACAGGTCTAGACGCGTAATCTTTTTCGTGTTCTGTAAATAAAAAGACTAGTTATATAAATACAAATGCGTGCGTTCGCCGCGTCGTCTACGGTGGAATGGATGGCGCACCTTACATCTTTAAGCACATGTTATGGCGTAATAGTCAATAACTCCGCCAAACTGTCGAAGGTCATTGCAAAATGCAAACAACCGAACCGCTCCACTCGAATGGTGGTTGGATAACTCATTGAATATCAATTTCTAGGTCATTGTATTGTCTTTGCGGCGTCTTTAATCTATTATTATAAATATACACCATCATGTACATCAGAATATCAACACCTATAACAAGTATTGGACATTTCCTACATTGAATATAATTAAATATGTTTGCAATAGCGTGAATGAAATTAAAGGTTAATTATGATGTTTAATCGGTCTTAATTCGCAAGCCATAACATGGAAACTTCTAAACTTTGTCTATGGTTTTCCATTAATTTTAGCACAAAAATAGATCACTTCTAGACACATTACCAACACCTCCAGAATTTAAGTTTACCTACTTATTAATATAACGCTATAATTTACGATATGATCGAGTTTTAACCTTATACAGCACAGAGTAATCAAAATATGTAATTTTATTTTTATTATCTATGAATAATAGACATATTTTTTTTGGTAGGTAAGTAATTTCTATTTTTTACAAAGCGTTAATTAACTAACATGGTTGTATTAAAAATGTAGCATAGGATTCTTTAATTTTATTTAGGGTTTTACGAAAAAATATCATCAAAAAATATTTGGTGGTTTATGTGTTCTTTTTTCAAACAGTTTATTCTTCTAAGTTTAGTTGTGATCACATATTTTTTAAATTGTGTTCATGCGAAAGCTTTATCGTCATTCTGTCATGCCTCGGTATCTCAGTGCGGTTTCACTGGGCGCCTAATTGGGCATGTCAAGCGACCTCAGGCCCGGCGTAGGTTCAATGATTGACCATATACGGAACCCTGATGGACGGACGTGCGTATAATTGACGACTATTAACTTCAAAGCGCATTCATTTATACTGACCCACATAAACAACTTTAGCTTCAATATTTTATTGTTATGTAAAAGATTCGTCGCCCGCCTCGCATGTGCACATATAAATAAAATTGAATTGTATGTATGTTGCAGCATGTTATTTTGACGAAACCGATAACGAAACCACCATTTTAAAAACATTTATTTTCTGTGTAATCTTTGGAATAGCTGTGTCGATTTTGATGATTATTCGCTAAAAGATACAGGGGTGTCTATGACAGGACATGCAATTTACTGCCTATAACTAACAATCCGATTCCGGTTTTTGACAAAACTGGAACGAGCCTGCAACCTCTGGTACAACATGAACATAGTTTAACCGAGGTATTTTATCACTGCGCCAGCCAGTCGCCAATTATTCGTCGTCGTGTCATCTTACCTGCTAGCTGTACGGACATTTTAGGTAAATAAGACTTTACATCAAACAGTGCAGAATATCTAAACCTAACTAATCAAAGTTAAAAAAACACTCTGATCTGGCCTTGACTTTACCTGGCTTCCTGTAATCAAAGTGCATTCGTTTATATAAATCAATGCACACATGGAAATCGATTCGCTGCTACAATGCAGAATAATCGATAACATCCTGCTGCTACTACAAACTGTAAATTCGATATGTATCGAATAGCAACAAAACAACTTTAAAGTTTACAGTTTTCAAATAACTGTAACCACCAAAAATAAGGAAAATCTAATAGAAAATTACTATTTAATAGAAAATTACTATTTAATAGAAAATTACTATTTAATAGAAAATTACTATTTAATAGAAAATTACTATTTAATAGAAAATTACTATTTAATGTAAGCGCATTCTTTGTAACTTGTTCAACGTACGCGGCTGTGTTCAGAATAGTTACGTAGTTCTATCATTTCCGCTCCTTAAGTAGATCTGTTATCTCATATTAGACTAGCTGTGTCCCGCAGATTCAACTACCGTTTTCCTCGAATTGTAAAAAGAATGTACCTGTCATATTTGCCTCCTTCTAACTTAAAGGAGGAAAAGAGGAGGAGGTATATCCTCAAAACTTAAACCGAGGTCATACTTTTATGTGGGGTACACTGTGAGGTATGGGGTATTCGAAAACCCGCTCGGTTGGTATCGTGGAGGTTAGTCCGCGTGTTACGCCAGAGGTCGCGGGTTCGAGTCCCGGCTAGGTCATGCATGTTTATACATGCATTTGTTTATTTATTAAATATATAAAAAATATTGAATATATTACCGTGCCTAGTACTTGTAACACAAGTTCTTACGGTACTTACTATAGCACTAAGCTAACGTGGTGTGATAAGTCTACAGATATTATTATTATTATTATTATTATTATTATATTACACTATTATATATTGCTGCCTAAAATAATTCGTTTATTGTTATGTTTACTTTTATTGTTAAGCTTTCTCTTTAATTCCAATTATATTCCTCCTTGTTTCTATTGTGTATGTAGGTAGCATTACTCGCACAAATAAATCTATTTTTTATTTTCATTTATATATACTGGTATTTATCATTATAATTATTATATATTCTATAATTTACAAATATTATTAATACGAGAATTTGTATGTGTTTTCTGAAGTAGGTGCTGTACTAATTTGGACTAAATCTGTCACAAAAGTATGAAATATGATAATAGCGTTACTGGTGATTATACACTAAAACCTTCGGAATCGCACTATACGTACGTGAAATCACCTAAATGTGCGTGCAGTATATTTTGAGACAATCGATCGGGAACTTTGTTTCATAATATGTATAGATTTATTACATAAATATTGTTGCGATTTGAAATGAAATAATACATTACTTTTACTTATTATGGGTTCAGTTTATTTTTTTTTTGACACACGGAACACTAAAAATCGAGAATGGTCCGATGATGACTATATGCTCACCAACAGATGTCAGTCTCCAGCGTTTAGCTGCGGCACACACAAGGTCGTAATGTGTAAGGGGTCGGTCATACAATGCGACTCCACGCTTCTCTATTATATTACAACTGTGTTCAATATATGAATTAGTGGTTGCATTGCTGCTGAAAAGGGCCGGCACGACCGGGGAGGTCGGCCTAGTTTGACGCTGCCGTACAGCTACAGCTCTCCTATCGAATTTCGTGCGGTTTATGATTTTCGATTTTGTGCACACATTTTGTATGAAACGAATAATGTTGCCAGCCGTTCCGTTTTTATCCTTTGGGCACGGAACTCTAAAAATTGATGTACAGTCGCGTTTGATGAGAAATAAATTATACTAGACACAAGGACCTAACAAGAATATTTTCGATACAACTATATTTTCTTTTTTATAGAATAGGGGGGCAAAGGAGCAATTGGACGCCCCTGAACATCCACATAATTACTATGACGATGCGTTGCCCTCCTCCCCCCTTCCCCCAATGAGCCATACGTGTAATGAATTTTCTTAAAATCGACTGAACGAGTTTTCATGCGGTTGTCATCCATGGATAGAGCGTTTTCCGAGAATGTTTAAATGTTTAGTATGTTAATTTAGCCATACAGCTCATGCTAATCACGGCCGAAGCCGGGGCGGATCGCTATGACGCTATAAAACAATCGAATCATCGATATCTCGACGGCTTGACAAAATGTTATAACAAAATGAGACACTGCACAAGTATCAACATCACACTTATGCCACCCTAATAGGAGATACAACTAATTTAAACATTTAAAAACTTGTTTCGTACGCATGTCTGCCACATAAAAACACCAGATATTGATTTATAATTTCGCACGGTCCTATCGCCTTAAAAGTACAGCTGGCTGAAGTGTATTAAATATTATCTTGTGTGGGCAGAGAGAGAACTACCGTGAGGCCAAAATATTGTGCCAGTTTCGAGTCTGTATTTATAGATCGATTAGTACACAATACTATGAAACATTATTATATGTTCAATTCGTATGTTTATGACAGAGGAGACTTTTAATTGGATTGAGTGCAATCTGGAAATTTCTAGGGCCTGGGTGCCACGACCTCCTTCTGCGAGATGGCCATGCCTCTATAGGAGGTCGACAAGCAAAGCGGAAAACATCGTCGATGGCAGAAGTGCATGAGCATCTCCTACATGATTGCTAATGCACCAGGGACGGTTTGGGCGCCTGTCCCATTGCACGCCTCCGATGTTAGAGGCCCCTTCTAACACCCCCCTGTAACAGGGCGGAGGAACGGGCAGGGTAGATCAGTCTGGATGCTATAAATAAGATTCCATTCTGTCTCCGAACCTAAAGCCTCCCCTTGGACTTACACGTGGGAATTATTAAGCATTATATGTAATTGCAAAGTTGCAAAAATTGCAAACTCCTTTGTGCAAAAATCGTACGCCTAAATCGACCAAAACGCAACCAGATGATACAGCCTTTTAACGCAATATGTTGACGTTCGCACGTCAGTAACCGATACAAATGTGTTAGGTACCTCCCGTTGATCTAAGAATTGTGAAATTTTGTAAGAAATAAGAAATTGCCCTATCAATACAGGACAGTCGTGCCGGGCCAAATCCATGGCAATACAGCATGGCACTACCTCCGACTAGATTATAACGATAAGACGCACACCCATCACACTGAGGCCATCGTGAAGGAGGATATTGATCAAATAATATCGACTATGTTCCCGCGTTTTACTCGGTGAGGACCTCGTCACCGAGTGGTACTCACCTTTGCTGATACATTACAAACAATCGCAGCTTATTCATCTGTTATAATGTATTTCTTAACGCGCCGTTAAATAAAGTTTCCTTCCTGTCTTTACGCTTAAAAGTTGTCGGGGCTCTTCGAGAATCTCTTACTTAAACAATAAACTTTGATACTATTTTAGTAAGAGGCAGCGCCATGCTGCACTGCAGCCGAATTTGACTGGCGTGACCGAGGAGTGACACCACTGTAAAGTGACATCTCCGGTGTGGCGTTTCGTACGGTTTTTGATTAGTCGGTGGCCCATTGCAGACGAGGAGGTAAGGAGAGCAACGTATCCGCAAAATACTTGTGCATAAGTTCATGGGCGTCGATACTCATAAAAAGATTATAAACAAAACGTTTGCCCTGATTGAAGCGGGCGATAGACTGGTACATGAATCGATGAAGTGTTGCACTTTGTTCACGATATGAGCTGCATGATCGAGCTGCGGAACGCCCAAGGTCCGCCGCATACGGTCTCAATGTCGCCTGCTCATTTACATACACGCTCATTACGAGCAGCTATTTGTATCGCGAACCTTTGTCACTCATTATGTAAGGAAATATGAATGATTCTCGCCAAGTTCGGCGTCGTAAATTAAGGAATGGGCACAAACACGCCGTTTTTGTGTATTTGCGTAAAGTTTTTGGTAAAATAAATCGATGTATATATAATACTGATTGTGTATTTCGTTTTGTAACATTAGATAAAAAAAAATAAAAGACCATATATTCAGCCTTTGTCCGCCCATTGATGGACAGTCGCTTTCGGTGAACGCTAACACGCACGGTTCTAATTTCATATAGGTAATATTTTATGGTAAATGAGTAATTTATACGCTTCATTTATTTTTTATGGTCAATAAGCTGTGATGTAACCACAAGGTGGCTATTCAGCCTATGGTCGAGGGGCCTCTAGTCCCTACTACTGTGAACGCAAAACAAAACTTAGGTTATGCTCATCTCTATTGGAAGACAAAAGGGGTCCCGTTGTTTTTTCTTGTAGCTATGATACGTCTCTCGGTCGCGTTATGTCTGGTAATGAGTACCAAGCTGATTGATTGGCCGAAACGAAGAACTTAAAATAAAGATAGGCGAACAAAATTTACTACATTATATCCTATCATCTTTTCGAAAACAGAACGCCAAATTTGTATTTATTCGAACTGATAGATTTTGTGTGAGGGTACCCAGAATTTTCTCTGCCGTAAATTTTCTCAACAATGGAAAGAAACGAAATTCGTGCGGGGATAAAGATTTACGTTTTAAAAGGAAAAAGAGCAACCCATATTAAAGTCAAGCTAGACAGTGTTTGTCACACGTGGGTACCTGATTTTAAACGTGGGGGACAGAGCCAACAGGTCTGGAAGTACAAATGAAGTCACGAATCCGCAAATGATCAATAAGATTTAAAAAATCGTTTCGAATGATCGGCAATTAAAGGTGCGGCAGATAGCAGAGATGGTGAGCATTACCTCTGAACGCGTTTTTAACATTTTACTCCAACGAAAAAGCTTTGCGCGCGATGGGTGCCGCTGAATGGAAGTTTTGTCGGAGTGATTGGCGCTATTTAAGCGTAAAACTAACAAGTTTTTGATTGTTGGGTTATGTGACAGTAGGCGAAACGTGGATACATCATTATACTCCTGAATCAAGAGAACAAAATTCAAAGATGGTTTTGTCGACCGGCAAATGATGGCGACTGTTTTTTGGGATGCTCGAGTGATTATTTTAGTGGACTATTTGCAACGAGGTAAACAATAAACGGAGAGAATTATGCTTATGCAAGCCTGCTGCAAAATTTTTTTGAACAAATCCGAAAAAAACGGCCTCATTTAGCCAAAAAGAGTTTTATTCCACCACGAGAATGCACGCCAAACTCCATGAACTGAGGTTCGAATTGTTACCGCATCCTCCCTATTACCCTGATCTGGGCCCGTGTGACTTCCACTTATTCCCGAATCTCAAGAAATGGTTAGGTGGCCGAAGATTTTCATCAAAAGATGAAGTCATTGTCGCCATAGACTAGTATCTTGAGAGGTTAGAGAAATCATTTTATCAAACTGGTGTAACAGCATTGGAGAAGCGCTGGACTAAATCGAGGTAGAGAGAGAAACTACGTTGAAAAATAAAATTGTTTTAAATAGATTATTAAAGATTTTCTTTGTCGTTTCGGATAGTTATCAATCACCCCTCGTAAGTACGACTGCGGATTAGATCCTTTGGTGGTATAAATGTTTGGCTGCCGATTTCCCAGGCCTCCGAACTCCGAATCGAATACGTGCAATTATGATCTTTAATTTCTAATAACTGTTCGAAGTCGGGTTACCACGTGCCTCATGGACATATCACACCATGATAGTGTGATAGGCCCTGTGCTAAGCCTCGTAAGGGCTTGTGTTACTACGAAAATATACTTAATATTTATATAAATTTAATAAATTTTGTAATACTTAAGATTTTTACTATATAAATATATATTATACATATATAAATATATATGACCTAAGCTGAATTCGAACCCGCGACCTATGGCGTAACTCTCGGACTGACGGCCACGTTACCAACCGAGCCGATCGATCGTCAGGGTCACCTGAAGCCGTCGCTCCTGCGCCTGTTGTCTCTCCGGCCGTGTCGGACTGCCGTCGCATCGGAACAGGGAAATTAGGGGCTGGAGAGTGCACTTACGCTCACACATCTACACTAGATGTTCCATGTCCCGCGCAAATGGTTAGTCGCTATAGACATGGCCTTTTTTTCGGGAATCGGGGAAGCACATCTATGCACCTTCACCAGCCTTGGGTGGGGTACAATGTTCCGCGACGGCTCGCGGCTCATTATAGTGCTGAATGCCCACTAAAACCACCGGGAGTAGAGTGTGCACCGCGTTTAGTGAGGTGCCACAGAACTAGAAATCACCAGGGCATGTTGACGGCTAGTCAGTCCTCTGAAGAACCGAGACCAACTCGAGGGGCTGTCTCGCGCCACAGGATAACCCAAAACTTTCGGAAAGCTCAATGGGGTGAGGTTGATCCTTGCCCCTTGCCCCGTGCGCAAAAGTGTCTCCTCCTCCTGTTCTTTTGTCCCCTCCTCTTATAAGAGGGGTAGGAAGAGCATGGCCCATATAGCATGTAGTAGACACAATCATCACGTTATAGGATATGTTAATATTTTTTAATATACAGGGGAAAAGGAGCAATCGGATCCATTTGAAAATCGACTAACGCCCATAGACATTCACATGATAGTTATCATGAAGATGCGTTGTCCTGTCATCCTCCCCTCCAATGGGCCACAAACCTCTTACAGACCGCACGAAACGCATAGCTTTCACTATACGGCGCTGTGAAGTGAGCGAGATATCTCCCCTGTCGTGAAACGGCACAATTGACTGCAATACAACATAGCGCTATCTCGAACTGTATGATATATCTGTAGGTAAATGCTGATTATGCTGATTATCCATTACAACTACAATTTAGCTATATATTATATTTTTACAAAACTACCCGCTTTCACGGCCAATTTAAATGGTTTGTGTATGTAGTGGTATCTATATTACCTTTAAACATTTAATTATCTAAGCTAATTCGGCACTAACAACGTTATTGGTTATTACTACTAAAATATTGGATATATCTACTTTTATCTAAGTCCGGTCTTCACCACGGTACATAACTCTCTTTGTCAGAATATTTCAAAAGGTTCTCTTTTTGAACCTTTCCAAAGCATAGAAGGTTATTTCTTAGGTACATATATATTGTCATAAAAATACATATATTATCATAGAACTTAATAATACCATAAGACATTTTTTAATAAAATGTAACTAGAGACGAGACCAGGAATTATTATTTATATAATTATGGACAATAAAGCGCCATCTATGATTGTTGAGTTATCGGCATGAAATTAAAGTGGGCCATCTACTGTCGAAGAGTGCAACTATTACAAACAAATGATAGTTTTTACCACTTTGCCGCAGACGTCGCTGCCGTCGCATTCGAACAGACAAGCTATCCCAATCTTCGTCCATATTGGGTTGGCCTTCTCTCTCAGCTGCAATACAAAAATAAATGTTAAAAAGTGAGCTACATATTACATTACTACAAGTATTAGTTTTATTATTATTAAATAATTTTACCAGTTCTTTACATCGACATGCAACGAGAGCTCCACCTATATGCCAGCAGATGAAAAGAGCTTTCCACAATTCACACTACGTATTTACTAAACAATTTAGTATTATTAAATCTTGATAAATAATAGTTTATTGTAAAGATAACATAGAATAACAGTTTCTATTTGCCTATACTTGGTTAAACAATTCTTACCACTTAGGAGTACGAAAATTAGGTAGCAGCCGAGTCTCTGACCTACTGAATATGCATATAAAATTTGATAAAAATCGGTAAAGCCGTTTCGGAGGAGTAAGATTACAAGAGGTAAAGTTTATTACTTAGTTTGTTTGGGGCAATATTCGGAAATACTTATCTGATCATTATTTTTTTCACTCACAGGCAAAATTTTATGCCATGCCCACAAAGTACACTTAGTTCGTAGTCGCAGTGACAAAGTGATTCTCGGCATCCGATAGAAGATGGCGCTATTTGTCCCTCCCCTTCGCTACAGACTTCCAATCGGCTACCTACATGCTTAGGTCTTCCTGGACCTCATGTACCCAAATTATCCTTCAAATTGAGTGTTTCTTTTTCGGCCATGTCAGCGAATTAGAGCAGCTTGGTCAGCTATAAACATGAATAAGTCGTACATTGGAGGGAGGAGGAAAGGAGGGCATTAGCATGTCAAATGTGCGGAGTTTAAATGAAGATGAATAAAAAAACAACCTTCTTCGGTCCTCGTACGAGAATGCAACTGAGTCGCGACACGCAGACCACCCGCCATGAGTTCCGTGGATTTCTCCAAGTCCACGCGCTTGCGCCGCTCCCTACCTCCCTTCTCTTCTACCACGCTCTTGTCACTTGGTATCGATTTTGCCTGAAAATTAATACAATATTTGAATCTCCAGCTCTATTTACTTTCATAAAGTTGATACGATTATGCTATTTTATGTTATATGTCGTCGTAGCCGAATGTCGACCATATCTACAGAAACTAGCCAACACACTGACTATGCTATGTTT
The DNA here is from genome assembly GCA_017140195.1 of Eumaeus atala. Taxonomy (NCBI): domain Eukaryota; kingdom Metazoa; phylum Arthropoda; class Insecta; order Lepidoptera; family Lycaenidae; genus Eumaeus; species Eumaeus atala. Next base: position 266,446 of record JAFELO010000883.1, read on the forward strand.
TGGTAACAGCGGGACCAAAAATAATTATGGTTAAAAAAGTTTTGGTGGAAAATCCGTTCAGTACGTGTTGAGGACATTTTGGCGTTCAATCAGGAGATGTGAAGCTGATTTACAATAATACCTTCCTAGCCGGATTTCGGCCATCTATATAGCCACTAGCCAATTGCGCAGTACACATTACGGTGCACAAGTGAATGAACATGCACAAGTTCACTCCCTGTTCCCTCTTTCTCTTATTCCGTTGGGATGGCAGTCCGACACGACCGGAGAGAAATCAGGCGCAGACAGGCCTTACGTGCTCTCCGAGCGAAGGGGATGTAATGCTATCAACTGCCTGACTCCGGACTGTTATTAGAAATTGAATAATCCCAGTAACAATTTGGTCCCACCCGTGGACATGAAGCCAGTACCTCATGACTGGGGTCGAACAAGCTTACCAAGAAGCGGATGATTTATTTTATGATATCTACCTGTCTGCCGGTGACCACTAACAAACGCAGCCATTCGCAATGTTCTGTTTCGCTCACACAATACCGCCGCCAAGTTACGGTTCATACAATCTCTTGCGGTATGTAAATTCCCGGTGGCCCATTGTCATGTGGTGCCTTTTGCTCATAAACATCAGCAAATAGGTTATCAGGTATAGGAAACGGGGCTCGTTTGCCCCCTTAATTAGTAAAAGAGGAGTATATGTTCACACACCTCGTCCTCTGGCAGCTCCTCGTCGCAGAGCCTCTCCTGCTCTGTGGTGTGTCTAGTCTCCGTCACCAACGTACCATCAGCACGCAGCGCCCGCAACTCCTCCTGCGATTAATAAACATGCATAAATATAACAATTAATAAAATAGATACTTATACGAGTAATTATAATATAAACATATCCTATTTACACGCGTCAGAGGTTATAATTTTTTGGTGTAACAAGAGAAAAATTAATGACTATAGCTAACTGTGCAACGTTAAAGTTTACTCTCATCATTTACCCCTGCCAAAAGAAGTATAACTTCAAAAACAGTTGAATGCAGTGCCCACTATACCGTTCGGGCTGCTGAGTAAATTCATCGGAAGGGCCCCTCGGTCTTCCAATGTGTGGAACTACATTGTAAGACCTTGTGAAATTAAACTTAGGGACAAAATTATATATATTGGAAAGCCTGGTGAAATAGTAGAATCCGTAACGCTTTGAGACAAAAATTCCACTGGTGATACTATTGTTACGCCACTAGCTAGGGACCATCCGTAAATTAAGTCTCATATTGGGAGGGAAGGTCAATATTTTAGTGACATCACATCTATGTATAATACAATAAATACTTTTAATAAGTTTTTATCGTGCAAAATACTTTATAACACAATAAATACTTTTCATAAGTTTGCCCTCTTATAAAAATAATACTGAAGCTGGAATGGATTGAACATATACAAGAGGAATAATAACTGCACTACTTCCGTGTTATGATTTCGAAATTCACTCTTCACTAACACATAACATTTTAAATATTGTTTGTTAGATACCTTGATAAAAAGGCTCACGCAACGTAAAAGAAATTTACCAAAAAGATAACATCTTGAAAAGGATAATGAGTCACAGGTAAGGCAGGGCTTGTTAGTATGCGCTAAGTTGCAGATGCCTTGCTCCGAGTTGGAACTCCAGATCTCAAAACATTTGGAGACATTTGTTTTTCAGGAGACAATAAAAGTCTGTTTTGATATAATAAAGTGGTTGTCTGAAAGTTGATGACGATATAATGTTACGTGATGACGGTGCGTGCCTATATTAGACTTCGCATCACTCCGCGATTTCACCCGCGTAATTTCAGTCCTATTAGTAGTTATGGTATATAGCATATAGCCTTCCTCGATAAATGGACTATTCATAACAAAAACATTTTTTCAATTCGGGCTAGTACTTCCTGAGATTAGCGTGGTGAAAGAAACAAACAAAGAGATCCGAGATACCGCTGGAAAGACCTAAGCGCTCCACAATTAACCAACTGGCAGCTCAAACCCGGTCTCGTATCGAAAGCCCAAGAACCTCTTTGGGTCGCTGAACCAGCGGAGTCAATAATATATAAGATCTATATGAAATATACCAGATAATACTGCCTCATCATCATTATCACGAGTTAACCGTTGCCTCCCCACGATGGTTCAAGCCTTGTCCTGGCGGTGGGTCTCACTAAGCTAGGATGAACCCAGGCGAAGCAGGTTGAACGGAGCGGGCTGCTCCTTGTACACCTCTTATAAGAACGGGATTTTTGTGACCCCTTTCTGTAAGAGGAGTACAAGGAGGAGGCAATAGCAGGAGGCGCTTTTGTCCTCGGGGAAAGGGAGGCCACTGGATTCTACAACGGGCTGGTGTTGGCTAGTAATACGTTTCTCCGCTCATGTTGCCTATTCAACTATAAACTGTCTTAATGTACCGAAAATAATTGATACACACAAGTTTGTAACCACATTTTCTATAATTCCCAACAGTCATGGTCACTAATGGTCCCCCATAAGGTCATTAAATCTGGTCACGAAATAGCCTCGTCGTTTTGATAAATGCCACTTAGGATCGCTTGTTAACCCAGACGATTTTCTTTCATAAATCAGAATAGAGATGACCAAATGAATTTTCACCAGTACTAAACTAAAAGATCGACAACTAATTAATTAAATATTAATAGATTAATTAATATCGTCCTGATCATTAACACCCTGTACGTCAGTCCAAAATAGCCCTATAAGAGATGGCGCGATGAAGCTATTAACATAGAAAAGTGGTAAAGGGTGGGGTGGGGGATCTTTGCCCAATTCGTCGGGAATTGCTCTATTCGTGAGTGAAAACCGAAAACCGCTTGAAAATCTGTTCAGTCGATTGTGAGAAAATCGATCACATACAAACAGACACCTTTTGGGAACTTTGTTGTATAATATGTACATGCCGCAGTCGGATGGTCTAAATCACCGCATTTCACTACGGCTAGTCATATTGAAAAACAGGTCCGTTTTGTTATGTGGCAGGCCAGCGATTAAACGGATTGTCATTGCGAGACGTTCTTAAATAAGCAATATGATCGATACAAATTTGATTGGTCACTTCTGAAGAGTTCGGTATACCGGGCTCAGGAAAGACCAGCGTGAAGTGATGGCTACCCAATTCTCATTCCGCTATATTCAGTTTTTATTTATACTCGTATGTATATTCATGGTAGTGCAACTATACATTTTTTGTAGGAGCTAAGCGCAAAGGAACAATCGGAGCCTTTTTAACAATTACAACCCGGATAGACATCCGCATAATTGTCACGCAGATACGTTGTCTTTCCTCCTCCCCTCCAATGGGCCAACCCCGCACTTCGTGCGCTACAGAACAGTAAACGCTACAGTATAGCTGTCACTTTACGCCGGTATCATGTGAGCGAAAGGTTATCTCGATTTCTTTTTTTTTTTAGCGTAGGAGTCAAACGAGCAGTTGGGCCACTTGTAAGTAAGTGATTGCCAGCGCCCATAGACATCCGCAACACCAGAGGATTTGTAGATGTGCTGCCGGATTTTTAGGGATAAGAAGAATACTCAAAGATCCCTAAGTGGTACCGTATTCATACGCCGGCCGTGCTCTGCTTAGGTTTTTTTATGGTAGATGTTTAGAGAGACCCCATCTGATGGAATATTCAATGGACATCCAATAGTACAGCTATCTCACTCAATTTAAAAATCTGTGTGTACTGCGACACGCGAGTAGAGTTTGCACCGTAATACATGATTCCCAAGTCTGAAAAAGACAAGGAGAAGGCTGGCTCGGTTGGCAACGTGGCTGTTAGTCCGCACGTTACGCCAGAGGTCGCTGGTTCGAATCTCGCTTAGGTCATGTACGTCTATATTAAATATATAAAAATTCTTAAATTTAAAACAATTTTAAATACAATTCCGTTGTCTAGTTCCTGTACACAAGTGCTTACTGTACAGGGCTAGGTTTCACAGATATTATTATTAAAGTTAAAGCTCCCTTTCACTGACGTTACGCGTAAAAGACATTACACTCAGCGTCACTGTTTCATATAATTTTACTTCCCATATTTATTCATTTCTTTTCTAGATCTTTCGGGAGTGTACTGCAGACTTCTATGAGAGTCAATCAGTTCTAGTTGCAAGAATCATTTGTCAAAACTGCCCGTGGCCGCGAATGCGTGAAGCTCGTAAACCGACCGTGTCATCAGTGGTGATGGTGGTGTTGAAGGCTGTGGTGTCCTTGACGAGCTTGGGGCCGTGCGGCACCACGGCGAGCTGGTGCTCCGTCTGCGTCCTCAGAGCATCGCGGATGTCGTCCCCCGCTGTCTCAGTCACGGCTGTTATGAGAGCCTGCAACAAGGAATGTAACATTTTAGTGATATTCTAAGAAACCCTCTGAATTAATGTTTTAGTGATATTCTAAGAAACCCTCTGAACTAATGTTTTAGTGATATTCTAAGAAATCCTCCGAGTTAATGTTTTAGTGATATTCTAAGAAACCGTCTAAATTAATTTTACTAGGTTTGGCTTATTTTTTATGGCGGCAAACGAGAAATGGCTATCGCATTACCTCTTACTGCAATTACTACTACGTAAATATCGTAGGTTTATCAATACAAGCTGTTTCACCCGCATATCTTCGGTCCTATTAGTCACAACATCATGGTGTACCTTGCTCGACAAATGGACTATTCAACACAAAAATATTTCTCCGTTCTTGAGATTATCTCGTTCAAATAAACCAACAAACTCTGCAGCTTTATACTATTAGTATACCATAATGCAATAACCTCTTCAGCATGCAATCTAATATGAATACCTCAGAATAATGTTAATCTATTTATTGATGACTAGCAGTTCGTCCCGGCTTAGCTTGGATATTTTACGAAATTATGGCAAAAATTCATTGATTTCCTCATCATCATAATTATCAGCCCTTACCAGTCCATGCTGACATAGACCTCTTTCAATGATGGTCAAGACGACCGGTCTCCTACTACTCGCATCCACGCCGGACCGACGTTTGCGGGGTAATCGTCTTCCCACCTGATGAACGGTCGACCAACACTACGTTTTCCTAAGCCCGGCTTCAACTCCAGAACCTTATTGGCCCATCTGCCATCTGTTCTTCTGAGTGTGTGACAAGCCCATTGCCTCTTCAGCGAGCCTATTCGACGCGATATATCGGATACTTCACTTCTCTGCGTTATGACTTCGTTACGAATTATGTGGGACAGAGAAACACTCAACATAACACGTTCAATAGCCCGTCGAGCTACCGCAAAGTTGACTTACGAAAATATAAAATTATAAATTGTCATCTCGGCCTCCTAAACATCACACGGCATGATAGTGGCAACACATTAAATTTACGAAGGAACACCGTCTGTCGGGACAATTAGTTGTCAGTAATATCATCAACAGATTTACTTTGACGTTTTTCACACCTTCGGTTACATTATCGATGTTTCATGATGATCGAAGCGTATGAGAAATGTTATATAGCCTATGTTTATCACAGATAATATAGGATTCTGATGGTAAAGGAATTATTTAAAAAAATTGTAAAAGCATGACAATTATGTTGATGGTAATAGGCGTAGCTAGTTGTAATACTAAAAAGAAATATTTTTAACGACGTATACGAAAATATACCGTGAAAATAAATTAAACAAATGAACGTTAGTATATGTACTCGTCACAAACTGCAATCTCGCAGATCGTGGGCCGAGCTCGTGATGGAGTCGTTAATAAGGCCCTATCTGCGACGTGCTGCGGCATCGCCATTATATTCGCAAGGGTCGTCGCTCCGCCTAAAGTATCATACGCGGCAGCGGGAGCGAGAGCGGTTATGAGTCATTACTATCTCACGTTGTACGATTCTGAGGCAGTTTAGGCTTTAAACTCATGCCAATATGACTTTCAGTGTGAAATCCAAGATAAGAGGTAGTGCCATGCTGTATTGCAGTGGAATTTGGCCGGCACGACCGGAGAATTACCTCTCGCCCACATGATATCGGCGTAAAGTTACAGCTTTGCAGTCGCGTTTTGTGCGGTTTGTGAGTACCCGGTGGCCCGCTGGAGGGATTGCGAAAAGAAGGACAATGCATTTGCTTAACTATTATGTAGATGTTTATGGACGTATGTACCTATCAAAGGGCTTCGACTGATTGTATGTCCCCCTATAATATAAAAAACTAGTAAAAAAAATAATTTCAACATACTATATTTATTTATGATTGTAATGGACCTATTTTAAAGAAAACTTATATCTGACTATTTCAGATTATATCTGTGGCAAATTTCGCCGGAATCCGTTTAGTAGTTTTTGTACGAAACAACAACAAACATAATTACTTTCGCAGTAAACATACTTCCCGTTACTTGCGTACCTGTGACCGCAAGCCTTACGTTACGAAATTCTTACGTGAATTCCAAACCTCTGCGGGTTTTAACTGTTGCTATAATTAAGATGCGTTAGGTAGGACCTGGTGATGTAATTTAACGCATCAATTAAACCATTTCGAGCGGTTTGTGTGAGAGCACACGCTTAGATCTACGACGCCATTGTTGTGTCATAATTCTCTAATTAACTTCTACAACATAGGCTGTAGTCCCACTTCTGACTACTCATGGAGAGTGGTCAGTATTTTGTTGTTTTAGAAGGAGGGTAGTGTTTACCGAGAGCTTGTATGTATGTATGGTTTTCTTATAGAATAGGGGTTTAAACGAGCCACCGGAGCCTTTTTACAACTACCACCTATGAACATCCACATAATTACTATGCCGATGCGTTGCGCCCCTTTCGCCCCCTCTCCAAATGGGCCACCGGCTAGTCAAAAAACTTCACTGTACGGCGGTTTAATGTTGCGAGAGGTAGCTCCCCGGTCGTGCCGGACAGGTACTCTCAAAACAAATAAAGCAATGGCAGATTTTGGGCGCCAGTTAGGGAAGTTCCGTTTTTTTTTTGTACAATTTTGGGTGTCAAATTACAGAGATTTAAATGACAATTCTAAAAATATACATATCTCGCAGTATTAATTTCGGAGAAACAAAAAAATATAAACCTAATTAACGAAAAACACAATGTTTGTTTTTCATTATTTTTTAATTTTTTTTACAGTTGCTGATTGCACTCTGGTCGTGTCGGACTTCTATAGGAATATACAGATAAAGCTTTGAGGTGGGGATGAAAGGAGGGCCACGTATCGACATAGTAATTATGGGAATGTTTATGGGCATTGGTAGTCATAAAAAGGCTCTGATTCCTCGTTTGCTATATACTATAAAAAATGATAATAGAGAGTGAACCTGTTTATGTGCAAACATTTGTGCACTATAGTGATTCCTACGCCGTTGGCGTCCATAAAGATAGCCACGGTAGAGGACATTACAATTTCGACTGCGATACGGCCGCATCACATTTAGTAAAATAATGACAACATAACGTCGCAATTCGATTAATAATTAGCCCACGGAGCCGCGAAGCAATCAAGGAACAGTTAGGTCCATTGATAAATGTTGTTATTAGGGCAACAGGCACGTACCGAACCACTCCTACGCCGGAAAACAGTTACACAGTTGTCAACTGTAAATTATATTCTTACAATCACATTTCATTTTACGGATGAACTACCAGAGCCACGCGGCTATCCGCATTACCTGTGATGCTATGGGCCATAGCGCGACGGTATAATACAATATAAATTACTCCGCAATGAATATACCATAATATAACACTAGATAATTTTTAAATTAGGCAAATAGTTCAAGAGACCAAATAGACGTACATAAGTGTACTTTGCCGGTAGTTCCATAGATAATAAATATGATTTTTCATTCATTTTATTCAAAATCTTCGGTCACCTTGGGTGCACCTCAACTGAAACCTAACCTAACCTTTCCCACAGCTGCGTTTCGACTTCGATTTACGAGAGCCATTGTTGTGACTCTCGTAAATTGTTATTCAATATTTTATTCGTAAATACGAGATCACCTCGGCTCTCGATCGAAACCGGTCGCAGTTGACCACTGTCAAACTCCACCAAACCAGACCAACTTACCAACGCCGATTTATATCTCGATAATTCGCCGTGCGTTTTACGTTGCATGAAAGGTATAATTATTTTGCTTAAGATATCATTGACTGAAAGTTATTGACGTATGTGAAGCTTTATATGATACTTGATACTTAATAAATGTGACCCGCGATTGAGCGATGAAACATTTTTTTTTAATCGTCTCCGCTCAAATCAGGATTGAATTTGTGTTGTTTATCGTCTTGAGTATATAATGAACTGAACTACTGCACGTTATGTTGTGTAGATACGATAGAACTAAAACTGTTGAAATCTCTATTAAAATTTAATACTGGCCATTTAAAAAAAAATGCGGTGATGACGAATTCTAAATTTGAAATACACATTCCACTATGATTTCAAAATAAGAACGATGTTAAATAATGTTCATGCGAATGGCTGCCGCAGAGGACACGACTTGCCACTAAGTCGTTGTGATAAAACGAATAAAATTAAGACTCGCTCGTGCAAACTCTGCCTCCGTTACTTCTCAGCTCTAACTTTGTTGCAAGTTTGTTTATTTTGTACTGTTTTACGGATTACACTATAACTGTAGCTCCGACGTTTCTTTCTTAAGTAAGTAGGTTTTTAATTTACACATTAAGTATCAATAAATATACATTACTCATTTTACTGTCCATTTTGCACGTATGTTATATCGGAAAGGCATGTACCAGAAATTTTACTGTTTAATTAAAAGTCACATTTATAGTCCAATTCTAAATTCCGATGACGATTTTAATAATATACAATATAAATAATATTAATATTTAATAATTACATAAATAAAAATAAATGCAAGGTGTTACAGAGTCTCTTTACGAACCATTTTCTGTACTTTTAATTTACAACCACGTCATATGTAACGAAATCATAAGGCAGAGAATTAAAGTATCTGATATCACGCGACGGTTAGCCTCGCTGAAGTGGCAATGGGCTGATCGCACACTAAGAAGAACAGATGGCAGATGGGCCAGTAAGTTTCTGGAGTGGAGGCCGCGTTTAGGAAAACAAATGGTCAGGTGGGAAGACGATCTCCGTGCATTAGCCGGTCCGGGATGGATGCGAGTAACAGGAAATATGTCGTCTTGGCGCCCATTGAGAGAGGCTTATGTCCAGCAGTGGACCGATAAGTGCTGATAATAATGATGATGTCGATGAATATGTAAAAGCCATAAACATAAATATACTTAATTAGTGATGAAATTAACTTTAAATCATAGGCTTTGTCGTGTACTGTTTAATCAATAAATACACCAAGCTTTCGCGTCTATTACCTTTTGGGTCGTTGGACTGATAAAGATAAGAGTAAAACGAATAGCAAAGTATGAATTACCGAAATGTATCTATCTACTACACAGTCATATTTTCAGATTACATTTGTGTTTAATGTATCGCCGAAATTATTTTGTTGGAAATAAATTCTGATGATTTTTCTTCTGACAATAAGTCAGAAAAAGTATATCAGAATTAACAGTTTATAGGAATAAACAATAATTTATAAAAATACGAAGATACACAGTCAGCGTTTTCAAATCGTACCTATTAAAGATATACACGTGTTAACTTACGCACTTTATAAAAACGACTCAAATTCATGCGCGTATGGTTGATTTTGTAAAAAAATATGATTAAATTATGCACTTCATTCAAATAGATGTTGTAAAAGTGAATTTGAATGAATGAATATAGCTTTATTTAGGTATAAATTGCACTGTTATACAAACTTTGTAAATACTATAATAATATATTTCTCACCTAAATTAAAATAACGAGCACAACACAAAATGAAACGGTACCAGTGTAGGTACCTACTATGAAATAATTTTCTTTTTAATATATACAACATTTGATAGACACAGGAAAATGCACAACAGTGTAACATAGTGCCCAAAACGGAAACCACTCAGTTGTGTGATTGCAGCAAGACCACGACCCTGGTATTACGTGTTCCTGATGGTGTTACGTTGTCAAGATTTGTAAAAGTCTATATACGATCATCCGCGTAGACTTTGCGTAAATATTATCTGATGCTTTATAATTATAAGCTATATATTAATTAATAAAGTCTGAGAATCTAGATGCCATCTAGATAGATTAATAAGAACTATCAACAAAAGAAAGGTATGTATAATTACACTTGGGTTGTTACACCTTGTTTCCATGATGGTATAACCCCATAAACTACGTTACTTTGTAATCGCTTTACGCAATCGCTAATTTTTTTTTATTAGTTTTGTAAGAGGTAGTGCCATGGTGCAGCTGAATTGGGCCGTCACTACCGGGGAGGTACTTCTCGCTCTCTATTCGTGTGGTTCGCGAGTATCCGGTGGCCCATTTGAAGGGGAGGAAGAAAGGAAGGCCACGTATCTACATGACAACAATAATGCGTACGCATATGGCCATTGGTAGTATCCAAAAGGGTCAGGTTTCTCGCTTGCCCTATTATATATAAAATATTCTGTATTGATTGAAATGCTTCGCTTCATAAAATCGCTAATACAATATCAATATTTTCGTAAGGCCATCAGAATATATGTCAAAGATATAATCTTGCACGTAACACGAACCGTGCGTGGCGATTACGAGCGGTGGACTTGCGCGGAATATTGCGCAATTAGCTCCAACAAATGCCTCCTTATGCAGCACCATTGTAGGAATAGGGGGGTTATTAATGTGCGCTATCAAGATTATCTAAACCCCGGCCCACGCAGATAGGCGCAGAATTCTATTCGTTCCATTCATGTTTCTAATAAGATGCCTTTTATCTTTTTCTACACAATTAATAAATTTTACACAAAGATAAATCTATCGGAGATTGAATATTTTATATCGTCGATGGAGATATGTATAGACGAGTGTTAGTCGGGGAATAAATCTATACTAACATGACGCTGAAGACTTTGCTTGTCTGCTGATCTCTGCAGCTCCTGGGAGATCAGCAGACAAAACATTCTCATATTCGTATTCTCATACTCGAAAATTTTTTTTTTTTTTCAGTGTTATGTAGCCCATTTAACCGGATAGAGATGGAGCAGATCTAACCGGGATGATGGTCGGTCCGGGATGGACCCGAGTAGAAAATCGATCGTTCGACATGTCAAACATTGTTTGTCGGTTTCTTTTAGACGTGACCTATGGTGCTCTATGGCGGAGGGGAGGCCTGTGTACAGCAGGGGGCGTGATGGTGACGAAGATGGGCTTATTTCCATGAAGAGACTCATGATGATGATGAAAAATGTTATATCACGGTTTAATAATAAATAAATTTTACGTTCTTTGAACTAACAATCAAGATTGTTGGTCAGACTGTGAAAGTGTGAACAATTTGATCAAACATTGTCTATACTCGACAAGCGAAAGTGCATACAATCAGATTATTTGACAAGCAAGCAATTTCAGAGAATGCCATAGTATACAGCCAATTTTATTGTATACTAATAATACTAATAAGATTTACAAAAATTTATATTATTTTAGTTACCATGACAACAAATTTAATTTATGACAGAACTTTACTTTGACATTTTATTTCCTGTAACATTTTAGAGAATTGTATATATGCCTCAGATGAACATAGGCACGTTCAACTGAGGTAATGTAATTCTAATGGTAAAGGAAATCAGTCCAGTAGTTTCGGAGCTTATTAAATGCAAATAAACAAACAAACAATCAAATATTTTCTTATAATATTGGTATAGACAATTGTTTTACCAAGTTTAGTACGGTATGAAAATATAACATATTTCTCAATAACACTTTCTCTTTATATTTTAGTATAGACAGGGTGGAAGGCTATAGTGCTCCGATGCCAACACCTACAGGCAGGTGTAAACAAAATATTGCATGTGACCTGGTGTAATCTATGTTAAAATCATCTACGCCGTTGGATAACGCTGGCTCACTAAAGTGTTGGAAGATTTTCTCGTTGTTAAGATATCTCACAATAAATAAAGATGTATCTTTATCTTCTAATCGGGCCGGCACGACCGGGAGAAGTATCTAACTCTCGCTCACACAACACCGAAGTGAAATAAAGGTTACATTATCACGTTTCGTGATGCTTATGACAATCTGGCAGCACACTAGGGAGAAAAGGTCGAAATGGCTATAGAAAAACGTTTGACTCCATTAAAGACTTACAGTTAAGCTTAGTATGAGGTAGTGCCATGTTACATTGCAACCAAATTGGGCCAGAACGACCGGCGAGATATATATCTATCACAAGACGGCCATGCTGTATTTCATTCGGTCTGCGAGTACGGTGGCCCATTGAAAAAGGTATAGAGACTCGTTATGCGGATGTCTATGGGCAAGGATAGTCATCAAAAGACTTGGACTATTTATTTGCTTTATACTGTAGAAAGGAGATATAGCTGTGATGTCTACATCCATCATTAAGGAATAAATAATTGAATTCATAAATAGTCTATTTGAGGATGCGAATAATATACACGTACACTATAAAGGTGAATTACTTGTTAGTTTGGTTGGAAAAGTTAATTTCAGAAATTACCAGTCCGATGCTTATCGGACTTATGATGACGGTATTTATACTGTCATCGTGCCCATTAAGATTGAAACAATTAAATATATCACACGAAAGAATTTCGAATCAATTAAAAAGGAATCACATGGTTTAAATATAAACATTCTGATTAATAAATAATGTTCAGTCAAATAAAATGCCGCTATCAGCCATGTTTACTGAAACACGAACCATAACGTGTGACGTTACGTTTCGGTAAAAATTGCCGTTTAGTTCAAACTTGTGTAGGCAACTCAGTGGAAATTACACGAGCATGACGTCAAATTGACGCCATGACACGTACGAGCGTCTCGGGGAATAATTATTAAAGAAAAATTTCAAAAATTCAATAATTTTGAAAGATACTCCATTAGAGTATTAAAGCTCATTTTAAATGGATAAAGTAATGTTATTTTGTGAACTAGTCGCGTATCGACATTATAAAATAGTATTCCAAAATCTATCATCTTGCTATTTTAGTACCAACAAAAAATACAAAGTTTAGTATTTTTGTTGCAACCAAACGTACGCGGGTAAATCCGCGGGGCACTGCTAATAACTTATAGGCAGTTGCCTAATGAATAAATAATATTTCAGATGTATCTAACAGTCGTCGAGTACAGATGGGGCGCGATAACGAATTCCCATGGATTTCCTCGCTCATTTACCAACTGCCTCCTAGTGCCGCAGCTTTTCATTTTGCAACACAGCATTAAATTACTATCGGATTTATTAGCAGACTGACTTGGCGTGGGTTCATTTGCACGTAAATTGAATAGAATAGAAATACATTTATTAATTCCTTCACAATACCGCAGAGAAACATATAGTTAAAAAGAGAAAGAGCAAATACAGCAAGTACTTAGGTAAGTTCACTAATTGTTACCTGCACAGCAATGCGGTGTGAAGAGCATAGACAGGGATGTCGTTCGACATGTGACTAAGAATTTAGATTCATCGCCACCGATTTTCGGTGACCTCATGTGGTTAAATTGCGTGGCATTACGGGAAACTATTTTTGAACCGTGACATTACGGGAAACTATTTTTGAAGTGTATTCTTCACCAGTTCGTGATTTCTTCGGTGTTGTTTCGATTTCCTCATTGATGCCTGGGACTTATATGGGTTATAAAAAATCTGAATACCAATTTTTTTATACTATAGAATCGGACACTTTTTACTACCTACGCCCATGAACATCCGCAAAATAACTATGCCGATGCGTTGCCCTGCTTCTTCTTCCCTTCCAATGGGCCACCGGCTATTCACAAACCGCGAAGAAATGCGAGGCTGAAGTCGTCACTTTACTGCGGTACCATGCAAGTCAGATGTATCTCCCCGGTCGTGCCGGCCCAATTCCACTGCTATACAGCCATGGCATTACCTAAAATACTTTTATAGTCGTATATATATTCTCTTGATAGTATTATGCAAAAATCCTTTCTTTTCGTAATATATAAGGCAAACGAACATTCGGTTCGCCTGGTAGAAAGATATCACTAACGCCCATAGTAATGTCCAGATGCCAAAAAAATCTCAAAGTTTCATACACGTAACCTGTGGTTGCAGATGTTTGTTGAATCTAGTGATCACTCACCATTGGCTAGACTGATCTATGGCCCAAAAGCTATAGAATTTGCTAGTTTGGTACAGGAAACGACAATGTCTTTACATCTGTACTAACAAAGCAATATATGTTATAGAATAGTTGAACTACTTTTTGTAGTTAGTTTGTTTGAACGCGGTAATCGCAGAAACACGTTGCCGCCCCACCGTGGTTCAACCATGGACTTAGTAGCCCAGGGTGAACCCAGGCGTAGTCAATTGAACCGAGGGGGATCTTTGCACTCCTCTTATAAGAGGGGGCTTAAAGATCAGGAGGAGGAATCGCTTTCGTTACGCCTCTCATGAGAAGAGGCACCTAAGAGCAACAGGAGGTGGCGCTTTTGCGCACGGGGCAAGGGGCGAGGATGGCAACCTCACTCCATTGCCCTGTCCCAAATTCGGTGGGGTTGGCCTGTAGTGCTGGGCAACCCCATCTGTGGAGGTGGAGTTGTGGTCCCTTAGGGGGCTGACTAGCCGTCGAGGCGTCCTGATGATTGTTGTTCCGGGGCACCTCACCAAGGGATGGCACTCGCGGTAGTTTTTGTGGATATTCGGCAATATCACGTGCCGCGAGTCCCACACACCACTGGCCGGTGAAGACGCGTAAATGCCTTTCCCCGCCTCAACAAAAAAAAAAGGAACACGTGGCCGGAATTGAAAAACATGTTTGTATTGTATAGTTCATTTATCGATGAAACTTGCGAGGTACCACACTTACGCGGGTGAAGCCGCAGTGTGATGCTAGCACTTGATATTTCTCATGGAACCTATACCGTACATAAATCCATTGAGCAAGGATTATTGGAACAGAACTGTAAACAACACCAGGGCGTCGGCCTTGTGCAGGCGACGGGCCACAACACGACTCCGCGCTGTGTTCATTATTGCAGAGTGTCTTGAAACATTTAAGATGAGAGTACGTGGGTACCTTCCGCTTCAGTGTCACGTTTTGTGAGTACACGGTGGCCTATTGGGGAGCGGGGGGAACGAGGGCAACGCATCGATATAGTAATTATGTGGATGTTCATGGGCGTCGGTAGTCGTAAAAAGTCTCCGATTGATCGTTGGCCCCCATTTTTTAAAAAGAAATATCACATTGAGCCCGAGTGAGGACACAGTTTTTCGCTCCATTATTCCATTCAAATATTACAATTAAAGTAAAATCGTATAATCATTTCATTAATTTACCTATTAATGAGTGTGTTTATTATTTTACATGTGAAATTGGCGCTTTTCGTACTGGCCAAAGGTGAGTACCTCAGGAATTGAATGAAGCAAACCAGCCAATGTGTGTTGACTGCTGCGTTACATTACTAAACCGGCGCAATAATTAATGTATTTAAACCAAATCATTGCCTGTGATGGAAAATGGATTTTTACGATAATCGGAAGCGCTCAGCGTAACAGACGGCTACCAAATTAGAAGAGCTTCAACTGGAAAGCCTAAGACATCCTCCGTATTATCCGGACCTTGCTCCAACGAGTTACCATCTTTTTCGAAATTTGGATAACTTCTTGCAAGGGAAAAAATTCAAAGACAAAAGTCTTCAACCAATGAATGCGTTCTCCCCGTAATGACCTACGGGGCCGAAGTATGAACTATTGAACTAGCTTTATTGGGTGTCTTTTTATCCGATAGAATTCGTAACGAAGTCGAAGAATAACGCAGAGAACTAAAGCATTCGATATCACGCGATGAAGAAGCTCGCTGAAGTGGCAGTGGGCTGGCCACACGCTCAGAAGAACAGATGGCAAATGAGCCAGTAAGGTTCTGGAGTGGAGGCCGCGTTTAGAAAAACGAAGTGCTGGTCGATCATTCACCAGGTTCGAAGACGATCTCCGTGCAGTAGCCGACCCGGGATGGATGCGAGTAGCGGGAGGTCGGTCGTCTTGGCGTTCATTGAAAAAGGCCTATGTCCAGCAGTGGACCGATAAGGGATGATAATGATGACGATAATGATATGAAGTATGTAGTTATATGTGTCAGTATTTATTGTGTATACGATATATACGATAAAAAGTAAAGTATTCGATAAATGGTTAGTATCTATCTATTAAGCATCGAAATATCAAAGATCGTTAAGAATCACACCTTTTGCACCCATCGCCTATTATGTTAAGTCTATCTGACCTTAAAATTTCATTTGATCCCATAACTTTCTACTTTTTATTACCACATAGCCTCACAAGCTATCCACAGAACATGTAGCGACTAAACCATCGGTTATTTATTCGAGGCATGGTCTAATTAGTGTATCAAACATATAATTTCGCATCCTTTAGAAAGTCATCGGACACAGTGTTGTATACTGCGGACCCGTCCAATCGGCCTTGGGAGAACTCGCCAGCGTGACCTTTACTGTGTAATTTATTAGCAATAACTTCGTGATAAATCTTCAACGAACGCCGTCTATCCGTGCTCCTTCGCGTGAAATGCACCTGGTGGGTGTTTTAATTCAACAAAGCACACACACATATATTACATATCTCTTCTTTAAAACTAGCTGGGCGTGTCTCACGGTACGGACGCTACTTTTAACGTATCCCAAGGAACCTATTCATTTGTTCGTAGTAAAGATCACTTTTAGTTATTCCACAATGTGTATACGTATCTCTGCGGCAAATTTTATTGAAATTCGTTTAGTTCGTTTTACGCGAGCGAATTGCCAATATTATAAAGCTGAAGACTTTTTTGGTTGCTTTTATGAACGCGTTAATCTCGGAAATGCCGGCCGCGTCCGTGGGACGCCTAGTCCTACACCTGTCTGTGGGCCGCGGTAGTCACCACCTTCTCGTTTGCCCCCTATCTCATAACAAAAACCACTGCTACGATTTGAAAAATTATTTTAGTGTTAGATAGTGTATTTATCGAGGAATGTCAAATATTATAATTATATACCAATTGAGAGAAGCCCGTTCGCTATAAATAATAATAATAGTCATATATAATAGTAATAATAAGTCATATGAACTAAGTTTAGTCTGAATTAATATATATTAATATAAAATAAAATATTAATCATATTGTAAAACAGAATAAATATCAAAACAGGATTGTCATCAGAACCTATTTTATGTAACCAACTTAAAAATCAAAACTATTTATTTTGTGTCAATGAAATCAAAGCCTAAATTCGCAGCTCTAAACTAGCCGACCAGTTTACACAAGTAAACAGGTTTGGTCTAAAGCTTTAGCCCAAATATAGGCATTACATAATAGTCAAAGGCGTTATGCTTGTAGCTAATGTACCGCTGGCAGATACTGCATGATCATCATCAGCTTACAGCTAATATCTATTATGGCCCATTGGCGGGGACAGAGGAGGGCAACGCATCGGCATAGTAATTACACGGATGTGCATGGGTGTCTGTATGTATTATAGGATGTTCGTTACGCATTATTTTACTGACACCAAAGTGATCGAGCCTTTGCTATTCTCATGCAAAATAAGCCGCTTGCGATATGGACATCATCGTTATTAATTCATATATCAACATCATACGTGACGCAATTCGTGCGGTTTGTGAGTAGCCGGTGGCCCATTGGGGGGGGGGGGCATCGACGCATCGATGTAGTAATTATGTGGATGTCTATGGGCGTCGGTAATCATTTTTTAGCTCTTTACCCATCCATTTCTACGGAACTTCTATATTACCCATATATATCTATAACATTACTAGCTCTAAATATATTAACAAATTTCAAGGAAATTCATTTGTATGGCATTCACAATTGATTTATTGGTTAGACAATAGCCATTACTTGGGCAACCTTATAACAAAGGCTTTAGATCTTAGGGTCATCTCAAACAGGTGGTATGACGGTGAAGAAATTGACTCGGTTAGAATAGAAATGGACCTCTATGTGTGTATGTAATAAGGTTCAAATCACTTAATTTTATTATTGTAAGACTTATGTTTGGTGTTCGTTTTTTTTATATAACTGTAGGAGAGAGCGATGTCTATGACTGCGGATATTTTATTAACAAATCCCACTCATGTTTCTCTCCATGTGCCAAACGTTCACGTCAGCGCCGAGCGCGCGAGCTGTCCTCTGGTCATGATAATAATAGTTAAATTAGCTGTTACAAACACTATCATATCGGGATACATTTCTCCCATCTGCGAGAGGGAGGGGGGTCGGTTCCTCTAACGAGCCTAAACATTGTCTCGTCATAAGACGAGCACTCATAGCGATGCGATGAAGCTGTATTGGACTCCCCTTCGCTCCCACAGCATAAGTACAGTTCTAGTTTACAAAACAAATTGTACCGTAAATGTTGGTCGGTCATTTGCTATAAAAAAAAAAGTTCCATTCAACTCCTTCCATTTGTTTCGCAGATTAGATTAGTGAACAAACAGACAAACATATAAACATACAATTGTTTTTCCATGTGTTTTTTTCTCTGCTTCCCCATTATTATCACTATCTAAATATATTTCATTTTTTACACACATCGCGCTTATTACTGAATCATTTTATGTATAGATAACAAAAATATAACTTCACGGTTCAAAAAAAACTTACAATTCCACACCTCCAAATTGAACCAAAGACAGTCATGAATCAATAACCTTCGAATTGTCTATGGTAGACTTGGGCAATTAATTGTCTAAGCCTTACAACTCTATAGAGGATTATTACCACCCGAAGTTGTCTATGCTTAACTTATGAATTGTCTATGGATTATAGAGGAATTATATCTCGAAGTGTTTGCTTAGAAATGTATCTGTCCCGCTGGCGCTATTCAAGATGGCGTATGAACCTTCGACTCCGTCTCGGTTTATCAACGCAATGTTCATTGAGAATTGCCGTGTCAACCGATGATTTGTCGTTTTCAACGAAGTGTATGTACAGTTATTAATAGAATTTGTACTCTAATGCGTAAAAGTTTTATTGTAATGAGTAACATTCGCGTAAACCTAAGACTTTAATATAACTTAGTAAGTATGTAAAACGTTAAACATAGAATATTATTTTTAGCATCGTAGGCATAAAAACACCATTATCACTGTACGGAAGACACGCTTACACAATGGAGCTAATCCAGTGACAGTCGGTTAACGAACCGCTCCCTATAATGCCTCACCACGTAACAGATAGGACTAGGTTAGGAGAGAAAACATTCACCCAGATAATCTACAGGAAAGAAAAGCTGGACGCCAAATACGACTGGGAAAGCAAGGTGAACAAGTTGCCTATAAATCCGTGAAAGTTACACACACTCGTGTGTATAATTACCGTGTTATTCATTCAGCTTTTATAATGTCTACTGTTTTATATATTTCATATAATATGCGTTTGTAAAAAAAAAACTGAACTAATCTCAGGGGAAACTACCTGCCAAATTTCAAGATTATAGTTCCTTGATTCCTCAGCGTGTGGTATTTGGCTTTTATCTTATATATTAAATTCTCATGTCAATGTTAGTTACCATAACCTGCCAAAACGGTTTTACCGATTTTTACCAAATTATATATGCATATTCAGTAGGCCTGAGCAACGGGTACTATCTACTTTCCATGCCGCTAAGTGATAAGTGTTGTCACCCAACCCGGTAGAAAAACGCTTGCCGGGTCAGCCAGTATATTTATATATATGTGACGATCAGCTGTCTCAGCTGGTCACATGGTGTTAGTGCTCGTGTTACACCAGAGGTTGCGCGTCCGCATCCCGCCTAAGTCATGTATGTTTCCACAAGTATTCCATTTATTTCTCTATATATAGGTCTGAGTATATTCTATATCCTGTAGTCAAATCCATCGATATATAGAATATTAATAACAGTCGTAAACTATTCATCCAAATACTGTATGTGATACAATATACCAGTAACACACGTAGTCGCTAGGATGTACGGGCGTTTCTCAAAATCGACCCCCACTTGATATTCCTCAGGCGACGCCTTCTGAGAAGTGTGCACACGCTCGTTGTATCAATAACAAGTTATTGGCTCAGTGACTTTTACATGTGTACATGAATTAAATGGAACAATCCTTTGTAAAAGATTTTTTAAGCTCCACTTCATTGGGGCGTTGGGGAAAAATGTTGAGGGTAATTTATTAAAATGCGCGCGCATATCGTCCCGAAAAACCGACATTCTGAAGTTGGCTATAGTCAACATTTTAGTTTTGCTCTTGTTACGCCAAAGTATAACTTCTATTGCGTGTACACAAATACACATACAATTTTTTATAGTATTACGGGTGAAATGAGCAGTCCCGTTTTGATTGCTACAGACACTTATAAATATCAGCCTTATTATTATATCATTAGTATTATTACTCATAAGGGAGGAGACGAGCAATAGGAGCTAACATAATTGATATGTATGTCCTGTAACTTTTCGAACAGAAAGAAACGCAAGAGCATAGCCACCATTTTACGCCCCTAACACAAATTACCGAGTAGCTAGTGCCTCGAAGGTAAAATATAATATTAGATTAATTTTTATCATTAGTAAATTATAAAATCAATTGGACTCTTTCTATAGCATCTTTATATAAAAAAAAATGCATAATGCATTTTTTTTGCGAGTGAAAAAAAGATATTTTTTTATTTCAAATATTATTAAATCTACTAATGCATAACCTACATTGACGTCCCTTGACATTATGCTTTAAATAATATTAAGTTTCCTTATTACATTTTATTTTATTTAAGACGTTTCATACATCTGGCTGTTTGCTCTTTGTGTCACAAAAAACTTACCGCATTATTACTCTATATTGTCGTTAGCCGGAAGTACGCCATATTTGTTTAACGCTTCGAAAAATTGGACTATAAATTTAGACTCCAGAGAAAGAATGCGCCAGCCTGTAGTGCCATTTCCCAAACGTTCTTTTTCCACGAATGTACCGGTCCAATTCGGCTAAAAAACTAGTTAACTGGACAAATAGATAAACGAAAACTAAACTTTTTTTTTTTATCTATTCACAACGACATAATACATTGTATTATTATCACAATGTATGTAAAATATGACACAACACGGGCATTAATTTCAACAATTCCTGTGTACATTTAAATGTGGAACAAGGAATGCGCAGACTTGTTGGGACATTCCCAAACGTCCTCATAATACTTTATGGTGTCTGGCAGGATGTGTGAATGTGAATTAACTACATAAACTCCATAAGCGTACGTTTTCTGAGTGTACAAACATTGTGGAGTGCCTTTACACGCTGTGCACCTTGCTTTGTTTGTCGATTATTTACACGCTGTGCACCTTGCTTTGTTTGTCGATCATTTACACGCTGTGCACCTTGCTTTGTTTGTCGATCATTTACACGCTGTGCACCTTGCTTTGTTTGTCGATCATTTACACGCTGTGCACCTTGCTTTGTTTGTTGATCATTTACACGCTGTGCACCTTGCTTTGTTTGTCGATCATTTACACGCTGTGCACCTTGCTTTGTTTGTCGATCATTTACACGCTGTGCACCTTGCTTTGTTTGTCGACCATTTATTCCTTTTCTAGTAATGCACCCAGACGTGATCATAGAACATACGCACGTTTACTGTACCGATGTGTTGTCCTCTTTACTTCTTCACCTGCAATGGGCCACCGGCTACTTACAATCCGCACGAAACGCGACATCGAAGATGTCACTTTACGGCGGTATCATGAGAGCGAGGGATAACTTCCCAGCAAGGCTCTTACTGAAATTGCAAGTTTATATCATAGAAAGCAAACTAGCACGCGGGTCAACTGATGAAAGCGACCAACGCCCATAGACAACGGAAATAACATAGATTTCGCTGATGCTTTTCCGACCTTTCACAGAGGAAGGTTTTCTTGAAGATCCGTAAGAAGTACTGGCCCAAAATTCCGAGTGCGAGGGCACAGACTACTATTTTTTTAGTACAAGGGGACAATGTGCATTCAGAGACTTTTGGTGAGCTCCAACGCCTATTGACACCATTATGCAGATGCATGCCTTCCTGCTTCTAACTACTAACTCTTTGTAAGGAAAAAAGGGAGGCATGCCATGGTAGGCAGTGACCTTGTTAAGGCTTGTTGCACAGCATATTACTAATGACAGGAATAAGAGCGTAACAAAAGAGACTATTCTATCGCGTATCCAATGAATGAAAGGGTGCAACGCAAATACGTAACATAACGTGGTGCGGGTGTTTATGCACACCTTCTATAGTAGTAAGGCCCGCGAAGGAGCAGTCTGGACCCATAAATGATAAACTCAGACCCCATACAAACAGCGACAGCAGAACTGTATCTTTCCAGGGGTATTGTGTAAAAGAGGTACCCACTTCCCTGCTCGTGACGGCTGTATTTGGCTACGATGCAGCATTGCACTACTTGGTAGTTGTTTCTTAACATTTGGGCATGCATAATAACATTATATATTAGATGAATGTTGTACTAAACATATTATCACGGATGAATTACATAATCCAAATATGATAAAATCGATAGTGTATTGAAATGCGAAACGATTGTTTGCTTTACTAGTCCATAAAAATGGGCCTTTCACCGACATTTAAGAAATAGAAATGGTCACGTTTTCTTTTCGCGTATACATTTAGCATTACGAGTGTGACGGAATATAGAAACAATAGGCATTTGAAACATGAGCAGAAACATGAAAGTTAGACTTAATTTAACGTACAGACATTCGTGGCCAGCTTGCTTAAGGCTTTACAATGCATTAAGGCTCGGTATACATAAAATGCACTGAAATGTGAAGAATAAAAGATATTCCAAATTCGAAAATTGGAAATTATTCGTTATTTTGTTATTCTTACAAATAATCCGATTTATTTAAAATTTGGCATAGATTAGATACAATTGGTCAACAAGAAGAACCTGCAAACTTGAATTGGGATAGGAAAATTGTGAAAATTTGAATTAATAAATTAATTTTCATACGTTAATGTTAATTATAATAAACTGCTTCTATCAGTTGTTTCTCTTTTCAGGTGAGTTACTAGTTAATATTATTATTGTTTAAAGAATGTTTTGTAAAATGTATTGTATAAATAAAACTTATTTTATCAGAGCAACGCAGTTTTGTTTGTAGTTTCACTATTCCTCATATAACAGAATAATTATAAACTTATTATTAAACAACATTTAAAGCGATTGCTCTACCAGTCCCTATTTATTTAATATTCAAATTACAATTAATTTCCTATGTGATCAACATAACATTTATACATCACATATGGCTCCCTAGATTTAAATAAGTTTACATATAAATTGTTAGACAAAAATAAATTATACATATAAACATGTATGTATGTATAGCTATACAATTATTTTTTATTGCACCCACATAATTACTATGTCGACGCGTTGACCAACGGGCCACCGGCTACTCACAAACCGCACGAAACGCGACACCGAAGATATCATACGGCGGTATCACGTGAGCGAGAGGTACCTCACCGATCGTGCCTGCCCAATTCCACAGCATGCATGGCACTACCTCTTACTAAAAATGAAAATTATCGACAAATGGGTTCTCTCAAGCCGGACCAGTACTCTTTAAGATTAATACGTCCAAGCAAACATACAAACCCATCGACTTATAACTAAGATAACAGTTCCACAAAATTTGAATCATGCAAAATTATTTCTTGGTTGTCCAACAGCTCGCGTCGCACGACATTCAAATAATTTAACAAAGTTAAGAAAACGATATATTTACATCGCTTTCTCAATCTTGTTATTCGTTAAATTCCTAGAATATTTTGTTCTAGGAATTTAATTAGACCGGACGTGTACTTGACAAAAAAGCCAACAACAGGTTTGTTTATTAGATGTGTCTGTGTGACAGATCTTAAAGACCGCCAAGCACTAACACATAATTAACACTTTTTGCGCATTAAGTATGTGATGACTGCGCGTGGTCTAGTAGTAATCATATGCAACCACAGCCGTAAGGTCCTGGGTTCGAGTCACGAGACGGACCAAAAAATAACTGTCCGAAGTCGGAAAGTTGGCGGTGTGCCTCGGAGAGCACGCTAAGCCGTCGGTTCTGCACCTGATTTCTCTCTGATTGTGTCGGACTGCCGTTCCGTAGGAATAGGAGAATGATGTAACAGGAATTGCACTTGTGTCTGCCGCACGTACTTGTGCATTTTAATATGTCGTATGCAGATGGCTAGTCTATATAGAGATGGCCGCCGCGGCCGAAATATGGACGACATTATGTGTCACATCGGAATAATAAATTTTACTGACCAATTTTTACAATGGTTATAAAAAAATACTTTAATAATCACGGCACTTAGCACCTTCACTGAGCTATGTCGCTTACTTCACTTAGAATAGCACAGCGGATATTTTACACTGACACAGCCACCTGTCGCTCGTATTGTAAACTAATTTTATAACATGTCGCAAGAGCCTGGTAATATCTTGCAGATTTCTGTATGATGACGCTATCGCGTTTCGTACGATTTGTGATTAGCCGGTGGCCCATAGGGAGATGGCCCCATTGTGTGGTTCTATTTAAAGGACATTCGCGTATATGCATGATTATCATTATTTGGGAATAAGGGAATCAATAGCGCCCTTGCGCCTGCACGCACACTTTTACACTAATACAGGTACAGTTGACTAGTCTCTACAGAGGCAGCTGTGGCTGAAATCGGCTAGGACAGCCCGTTAATTGGAAAAAAATTGTTTTCAGCACGTATGACGGTGAATAAAATGTCGAACCGATATTCCGTTATTCTCATTGCATTAGATAATTTGCAAACTCTCTTATTAGCAATGGAACAATGGGAGCAGCGAATACGTATTGCGTATGAAAAGCCGGGCTGCGCCGGGGAAGCGCAATTACGCCATCGGTACCGTTAAATGAACCGGCTCGTTTGTGCACCGTTATTATACGTACAATAAGAATTTTATCTTATAATTATAATGGGCAGCCTTTTGTTTGTGCATGTACATTACCCCAGGCGGTGTTAGACCTAGAGTAGTTGGTCTATATGTAACTAGTTAGGTTTTGGAATGGTCTGAAACCATCTTTAAATCTAAAAAGCGCTTCTGTCTATAGATATTAGATGTGCGAGAGGTTTTATCAGTGTATAATTTGAAAGAAATCCAGAATAATAGATTGTTGTAACAAATTTTTATACAAACTAACAACCTTAACAGTAATACCATCGGGACATCCCGTCCAAGCGAGAATCTAGGATTTGGTACTGTTTGTCATTGATTTACAAAAAATACTATTTAGCAGTAGAGTAGGCGACATTTCGCTTTTATATGTATACATATGTTATAAAGAGGTAAAGTTTCTAACTTTGTTTGTTTGGTTTGGTCTGGTTAATCTATGGAAATACTGAACTGTTTTTTTTTATGTAAATTGTACCTTTTTCTTGACACGGGGAAACGCATTTACGCGCCTTCACCGGCTCTGGGTGGGTTCCAGTGGTGTGTGGGACTCGCGGCACATGATAGTTCCGAATCGGAACAGTAATCATCAGGGTGCCTCGACGACTAGTGAGCCCCCTAAGGGAGCAACTACACCTCCACAGATGAGGTTGCCTAGCACTATAGGACAACTCCACCGACTTTAGGAAAGTGCAATGCGGTGAAGTTCCCACCCTCGCCCCTCGCCCCGTGCGCGAAAGCGCTACCTCCTGTTGCTCTTAGGTCCCCTCTTTTTACAAGAGGGGTACCGAGAGCGATTCCCCCTCCTTTTCTTTAAGCCGAGGGGGCTTCTTATAAGAGGGGTGCAAAGATCCCCCTTGGTTCAATTGACTTCGCCTAAGTTCACACCAGACTACTAAGCCCCACCGCCGCGACAGGCTTGAACCATGGTGGGGAATGTAATGTGTACCTGGGTTTGATTTTTTTATTTTTTTTATGTGTTAATTTAAGATTTTTTTATATGTTAACCCAGGTATGTTACCTGGGTTAACATATAAAAAAATAAACTTCTAAGTGATTACATTTTTTACGACTCCCCGTTAAATCTAAAAGCTCTAAAATGTACCTTTTATGAGTATACAAGGAACGCCGTCCCGCACTTGATATTGTCTATGGTGGCTCCTCGGCTATTCCTGTCTCGTTACACATTATGGTATATTAAAGTTATTGACCTCAGAATCATTATTCATGACGATATTGTAAGTAGTGGCAGTATTAGTGGTCTTATATGAAGTAGACGTGTACGCGTTTTTTCGCGTTAGCGAATAAATATGAAAAGTAGTTATACAACTACTTTTCATATTTATTCGCGATAAATTCTTCGCTAGTAATATCTGTGCCAAAATTAATCCAGTGTTACTTTTTTGTTGCTCAATTTTGTTAGACATGTACTTTCACATTCATATTATCAGTATTTAGCCAAATGAACATAATACGAGCGTTAAAATTGGTGTACAACCTAAATATACAGGCCAATTTTTATCACTCGTTCGACCTCCAGACTATCATTACAATGCCCACGTAAACGTATTGTGTGAAAAGCAATAAATATAGCCACGGAAATTCACGTCCCACAGTAATAGAAGGTATGTAAGAATTTCATAATAAAATTTATTGAATGCGATTTTATTGTATAATCCGTTTCTATTGTCTACATAACAGACGGCAATATGTTGGCAGAGGCTGCCATTTGTTCATGAGTTATTGGACAGACCCAAGCACTATGAAATGTGTTAGAAATATAGTAGATTACAAGCTTATCTATTTGAAATTTAGTCTCCAAAAACAGATTAAAAAGAAAAGTGTTTGCACCAATGTTGTCCAGGCATGTTGATCTCCCCACCATGGTTCAAGCTTTGTCGTGGCGGTGGGGCTCAGTAGCCTGGGGTTATCCGAGACACCTTGGGCGAAGCCAATTGAACCGAGGAAATGGCGGCTCTTAGTATCCCTCCTATAAGAAGAGGGGACTAAAGAGTAGGAGGAGGTGCCGCTCTTTGTACCCCTCTTATAAGAAGAGGGGACAAAAGAGCAAAAAGTGGCGGCGCTTTTGCTCACGGGGCAAAGGGCGAGGATGGGAACCTCACCCCATTGCACTGTCCCAAAGTCGGTGGGGTTGTCCTGTGGTGCGGGACAACCCCATCTGTGGAGGTGGTGTCGGTCTCTTCGGGGGCTGCCTTGCCGTCGAGGTGCCCTGATGATTTCTTTTTCCGGGGCACCTCATCAAAGGCGGCACTGGTGGCACTCGCGGTGGTTTTTGTGGGTATTCGGCACTATATAATGTGCCGCGTGCCCCACACACCACTGAACCCCACCCAGGGCCAGTGAAGACGCGTAAATGCGTTACCCCGCGTCAATAAAAAAAAAGGCATGTTGATCTGCGAGCGGTCGTGCCAGCCAAATTGAATGCAACAAATAGTACATCTGACCAAAATATAGTAGAATGAGGGTTGCGTTTTTCGAATGTATAAAAATTTGTGTCCCCGCACGTAAAACATTTCGGATTTATACAAAGAAATGTAAGAAGTTAGTTACATTTATTTGCATAAATCCATAAATTATAACATTCGAAAAATGTAACCCTCATTCTACTATATTTTAGTAAGAGGTACCATGTATTGCATTATTCTATACGTATATATTATACAATTCGCATATTCATGTCTCAAGTTTACGCGAATGTCACGCATTACAATAAAACTACTGCTACTTATTTTATCACGGTTTATTTAATTACTTGTTCGGGTACTTTTAAGAACTTGTGACATGTGAACATCTGTCATCTCAGTCCACCTGTGACTATCATTGCTGTAAAGTTGATACATCGGGCTAGTGGAATAATTAAATAAACCGCGATACAATCTGTTATAGTTTTATTACAACTGTAAATGATATTTATAAATTGAAACGTCTTCCAGTAAACATAAAATGTGTTTCAGAGTTCTATAGATGACGGCTGAGAACGATTATCTGCTGCATCTCGAGTCTCGATACGCGTTATTTACTACTCGCGTCCGTGTTATATGCAGCTGGACACGCTTTTGCACTGCCAGTATTCATCTCATCATTTTGCAAAGTTTAGAGGGACTTGGAGGGGTTTGGCAGGGCGGAGGAAAGGAGAACAACACATCTGCATAACAATTAGGATATCTGTCCGGTAGTCAACAAAAAAACTGCTCGTTTGTCCCTTTATACTATCAGGTTTATTTCATCGGAAGACAATCGAGTGATTCCCTAAAACATTTCCGGCTGAAATGTGTTTAGGCGACACGACCAGGAAGGTCCCTCTCGCTCACATGACACTGCCATAAAGTGACAGCTATGCTGTCGCGTTATGTGCTATTAGTTAGTAGTTAGAAGTCGGTAGCCCATAAGAGGAGGCCATCAGGGCAACGAGTATGCTTTGCAATAAAGCGGATATGGGAGTCGATATCCGTCAGAATGCTCCAATTGCCTTACCCCCATTCCACCATACTATGAAAAAAGTTAGAAAGAGATCGATCTGATTGTGCTCCGATATTAACATGCTGTTTATAGTTTCTACTATTTTTGTAAATCAATGTTTCTACTATGAAATCCCAATTTATGTTAGTAGTTCCTGAGATAAGTGCGTTCAAAGAAACAAACTCTTCGGCTTTATATTGTAAGTATATTGGTATTGGCTCAATATTTCTTACCTTGTATGTTTCTCGGTGTATTCTTAATGTCAAGAGATCACGTCTTGGCATTTGCAGGTTGAGATGTTTGACGCCATACAAGTTAGTAAACAGATGTGTTACAGGGGAATCGTATAGCTAATATTAAAACGTACATGTCTGGTCACAGTATATTATATTTCACAAAATCCCTGCAACAAGTCATTTGAACAGACATTTTTTGTCACTTTTCGAGTGTACGCTTATTCTGGAAAGTCGTAAGTCCGTTTTTTTTTTCTGGAAATATGTTTCAGTGCCTTGCATAATGTAAGTGAGCACTAAGAAAGGATTTTTAGAAATTCAACCTCTAAGGGGATGAAATATCGGGGTGAATTTTATAATATGGAATTTTATGTGTTACGCCCCCTGCTTGGGTATTAAGCAGGGGGCGCTGCCAGTATAATATAAGTAGGAAGTTGGACTATGTTTTGTAGTCCTTACGCGCAAATCTGTTTGAATAGACAAAAGAATAACGACGCAAACTGGATTGATATTGATGATGACAAAAATAAGGATAATGTCAGTCAAGTTTTGGCATTGAACGTCTATTCATTCCCCTATACGAATGGGATGACAGCCAGACATGACCGGAGAGAAATCAGGCGCAAGGCCGACCGCGTAACTTGCACTGGAAGGGTGATGGCAGGCGTGTGGTAACACTGCGAAATATCCGCCATCGGACTGTTATTAGAAATTGCAAAATCCCAATTACACTTTTTCTACGTGACTAGAACTCAGGACTTCACGTCTATTGTTGAACATACATGCCCCTAGACTAGAGGTATGACAAAAACACTATTATAACAACTGTAAAAATAGTATTTTCATCTTAATCAGCCAATAAACAATAATTAGAGGCAATGAAAGCTATCGATTCACGAACGGTGGCCCTTCTTGGCGTTATCCTTGGCATTTCAGTCACTGCGATAACCTTACTTATTTTTTTCTCATTATAGTTTTCGATTTGTTTATAACATTAGAATTAAAAGGTCAAGTAATTCAAATAATATATAGTCGATATAATTTGTACTTATAACGAGTTATATTTCAATGTCATTTTAATACTACTGGTTCCTGCGAAACAGTTTCCGTATATTAGTTCCGGAGATTATCGTGCATAAACAGACAGATATGTTTTTAATATTTGAAGAATATGTAATGTACAGACACACTTTTTTACTGTTTCATTACATGTGTATATTACCGTTATGGATTTTATAACAGGATTGGGGGGAAACGAGCGTTCGGACCCTTTTTACGACCACCAACGCTCATGAACAACATAATTACTATGCCGATGCATTATGCTGTATATAGTAGTGTATGTGTATGTAGTAGTGTGCGTAGTACGCTGTATATAGTAGTGTATGTGTATGTAGTAGTGTGCGTAGTATGCTGAATGTAATAGTGTATGTGTATGTAGTAGTGTATGTGTAGTATGCTGTATATAGTAGTGTATGTGTAGTACGCTGTATATAGTAGTGTATGTGTATGTAGTAGTGTGCGTAGTACGCTGGATTGCTCCCAACACACATACTAAAAGTTCCCCGATAATCGTAGTATGAAAACCGCATTAAAGAAAATTCAGAAAAATCATCATACACGGACATTTTTGGGGACTTCATTTTATAGGATAAATAGATGAGAATCATATTCTCGTAATTAAACTTACATAAAATATAAAACCTCTAAATTTCAATGTTCAGTCTTTTTTTTCTTTTAATTTTGAGTTTTTGTCGATGTCGTCTATATGCAAGACCAACCTTTGCAGAAAGGGAGAAGAGCGGACCAGGTTCCCTCGACCAAGATAATAATAGTTAATTTAGCTAATAATCACCCGGATGCATCCTTCTCATCTGCGAGACCTTTCTCGGGGAGTCTGTACCTCTATCGACCACAATCTCACCGAGACCGTCGAACGACGTGTCTTATAGTAAACGATGGAGCTACACTGGATACTTTCGTCGGCATAGAACTGTAAAAGAAACTGCCTACGTTTCGTAGCATTATCATAATTCTTCCCTATTCCCACACGTACGTTAAACAGCTAAGATCACCTGTCAATTTATCAATGTGTGAAAATTCTATATATCTCAAACGTACCAAAACAAAAATAACTTAAAAATAGAACTGGCATTCGGCTTGTAAAAGCAAAACATTAATAATCACACAATTTGTCCCAAGCATTCCAACGTGCACGTTAAACATCCATTTACAATACTCGACTATGTCAAACCCAGTTCCAGATAAGCCGTGACAGATGCACAAAGTTCTCTATAAGGAACTTATTTAGAATCTCCGATGTAATCGATGTTATGTCTCGGCCGTGTCTCAACATGTCTGGAAGACGGCGAGATTAGCCCTCAACATCGGATGTCTCGCAAATTTCTTATCTCCTGTACTATTTAACTGTGTTTTGTGCTAGAAAGTTCTAAAGCACAGGGGTGCACAACCTGTACGCCGCGGCGACTAAGTAGCGTAAAGTAGTCAGGGGCACCGCGAAATTTCCTTTGGCAGCAATAACTTGAAGCCATCAAGTGAATAACGGCAAACTCACACGTTGCACTAATTTCAGAGTTCTGCTCAATTTGTTGAATTTTGTGTCAATTTTTGTAATTTATTTATTTTCTCTAGTAGGGGTGCTGAAAGCACATATAAAATCAGCAAACCAGATAATAAACCGTTAATTTCGCTATGAAATGGAAAAGGTTGGTAGCCCCTGTTCATTTGTGCTAAATTTGTTGTAGGCACTTAGAGAAATAAAAAGAGAATAAAATTCTTACGTGTTGATGCCCATTGCTCTATTCTAAAAGAAGAGCCATCAATATATTAAAACGTTATCCATTTCTATCATATTTTCATCACTCTGAACAATTTTATCTAATTTAAATATTTTATATATTAAATACATATTTATTTTTCCTAAAATATAATATTTTGATCTAAATTACATTCATTGAGAAGCTGCCGTGTTTCCTTCATCAAGATTTAGATAGCGGTTTCCGGTGATAACGGAGCAAATCGTTTACTCAACTTAAGCATCATGAATTCTAACGAGAAAATTTCTTTAAAAAAGTAAAGTCATCGTAAATTTTAGAAATCTAGACATTCCTAACGGCGTCATCGGATGAATTATAGGTGCGTTGGGTTTATAACATTTCAGACATGCTTAGTCTGGATTGAAATGGGATTTCCGGGCTATAAATTAGTAGGCAGGTTGCAGTTCGCTCTATTCACATTCGTCGGTATAGCATGCGACTTTGTAGAGTTGTTGTGCGATTTGTGCCCGTTAGACCTGACCAAAGTAAAAAAAAACAGATATTACAAATGTTATCTACGTTAATCCACCAGGAATACATTCTGATAGTCAGTAGTATGCTTTAAAATACTTTAGTTCTTTGTCGTTTAGCTTCGTTCATGTAATGGGATGAAAATATGAACTTTGATCAATATACGCTTGTCGCACAAATTAGGTCCTTTACAAGTATTTCAAAGCCATCATTCCTATTTTTCTCCCTACACTATTTGATTTCATTTTGAATTCTTTAAGTTAGACTGTGTTTAATAGTTTGTTTCCTGATTCTCTAAGATGTTTCATTGTTTTTACACTGCACTATGTAACTTCCATATGCTTGTCGGAAACACGTGCGGGGAAATTTCCTTGTGAATTTCACCATTATGTTCATTTACATAGGCTTCATTTGTTTATTGTACACCAATTTTTCTCATGTTTACTTTTATGCCAACTTATGTTAGTACACGAACATTGGCACTTTACTCTGTATACGGGACATTTTCTAATCATTTAAAATTAAATACAAATTATATTGCATGTGTTAAGATTTTGAAATATATTTTTTTACTCACAAAAATGTGACAATTTCAATTCGAGTTCCTCATTACCATCATACTCGTCAGCCTTTATTGGTCTGATAGCTCGAAAAGTGAAAATGTTACAAAAAACTGTATCAAATCTTCCTATAATTTGTATAGTAACACTAATATAGGTTACATAATTTATTCTCAGAACAGGGCAAGGGTTGAGCCGGTGGTACATTACTAACGTCAAAGAGTTACTTTACAATTATATTCTGAATTAAAAAAAACCTTCTTTATGAGATTTCTTACACATTTGACAGCAAAGATGGCGAATATGCTACGAGTAAAATTTAATAAATATATGGGCTTGGCTTCACATTCCTACTTGAAACAATGTAGGTTGCTAACCTTTATTGTGTCTATTGACGTCCCATAATTAGTTGGGAATCAGTTATTACAATCGATGTATCGTACTCCATGTGAGACGAGTTGAATTGATGGTCGGTTTTTGTAACCATAACACGATATTTGAGAATCTTAATCAACTTCACAATGATATGATCAATGAAAGATAACTCGAGTTGCGTTTTTTACGCGCATAAAGGTCTATTAATTACACTCAGAAGGTCTAAATAATGGCTTTTGTTTAGGCATTTACTATTTTTCTACCATTTTCACCTGTCTGCGTCAGGAGGGCTACGTTTTTCGTACGTGTATATACATTTTAGATTCGATTTTTACGTTTCATGGTTCAGTTTAAACGGCTTGACGGATTTTAACCCTTGAGATATCTTTAGCCATTATTTTGTCAGCCTTCAATACGATCATTGTTTTCTTTTTATTCTTTTAAATATCTATCTAGGATTTGGGGCTTTTGAACATACTTTATTAACAACTGTTTAGTGTCTAATTCATAACTATTTCGCACGAAAAAATCTGGCCACAGTAATGTGCCTATATTTATATAAATGTCATCGATCGTTTTATTTGTAAATAAAACGATTTTGGCCTCAGACAAAGAAGGTAACCTTAGAGGAGGTAGGTACTTGGTCTAAAATTTAACAATAAAGTGAATTATTTCGTAATGTACTATCCGGATGTTTAAGTTGCCTGTCAGAACTCATTGTAGTCTTTTGTAATCGAGCTCCTAACTAGTTATTACACAAGTCCCGTCAACTTGCGGTACATTCTTTAAAACCTATTCTTGCTAACATAATTTAATTATTCCTCATTATATTTTCCATACACATTATAAAACAAAATCCAAACAGTTTCCGCCAAAGTATAGAGCGTTTCCAGAGGAAGATTTTATTGTATAATTTCTTATACTAACACTCTGGCTCCAGTTATAGACATAGCTTATTGGTTTTATGTTTATTGCTCGAATTTGAGCATTTGTTTAACAAAGATAGCGTGTAGGTAATAAAGTCACACTGTTTCACATCTGTTTAGTATAAATAAGCCTTGTAAAAGACCCGATGGCCCAATCGGCGGATGGAGTGAAGAACTGCATGCTGTGGCTAAATGTATGCGCGTACGCGTCTGGTTAAAGAAACAACAATTTTATAGACCAAGTGTGCAATAAAAACTCACTCACGCGACTTTTATTCACGAATCATTTACTACGAGGCAAACAGAAAGTTGACGTGAGTGCTAATTGTTTCTCGTTACCACACATCATCGCCGCGCGCCGGCCGCGTCACCTGAGCGTGTAAAACCTCCGGACCGGACCTGAGCCTGAACAATAACGATATCGGAGCTCAATCTGAACACGAACGAACTATTTTCCGAACACTGAACGCGCATCTTTACAATTGCTTTCTATTGTAGAGATTTAGTAATCAATTAATTATCATAAACATTTACATTTTTGTTTTGTGTACGTACTCTATATATAAATTCGTCTGTCTGTTCATGGTCCATATCGCACATTAAAAATGACAGAACCGATTTTGATGAAATTTCGTATACGTGTGTCACTTGATTCATTCAACCTAAGATATAGGCCGAGGCCGGGTCAGCCAGTACCTATATAAAAGTCGGTGCCTTTTTTATTTGTAATAGTCGAGTTTGTACTTTCATAATTAAAATTTGCACATGGCATGACCCTAATTATATAACAACAACAGCAAATTTTTACTGTGCAGATAATTAATGAATGCATACAGTATTATGTATATTATCCCTTTGTCTGCGCTGTTGTAAACCCGTGAACAAGTATCTCTATTCTATTCTATTTATATACTTTTACATATAATTATAAATTTAATAAAATCGAATGATTGTGATTGACGACAATATATTG
This sequence comes from Eumaeus atala, assembly GCA_017140195.1. Lineage (NCBI taxonomy): Eukaryota > Metazoa > Arthropoda > Insecta > Lepidoptera > Lycaenidae > Eumaeus > Eumaeus atala. The sequence goes on from JAFELO010000883.1 coordinate 301,377, forward strand.
TTGCAATAGGTACAAGACACCTAACCAAAGGGGTATTTTACATAGAGCTAACTATTTAAAATACAAAAAGTACCACCCGTATTAGCCCACCGTGGTAGTAAAATTTGAAACTAGTATTTAACATCAATTTATCATATATCGTAAATTGCATATTTGCTCCAAAGTTTATAATTCTCGGTTGCTGTAATGTGAAATGTTGTTGTGGCAACCAACAGGCCATTTCGTTGATTATGGATAATCACGAGCTCTATATTGTTGGGCTGGGGACTACTTGGGGCATTGATCAAGTTCAATCGCCCTAGGGTTGTCAGTCATCAAAATAATATTTTGTAATAATTATTTTTTATTTTATATTATTTAAATAAATGTTGAATTTTGAAAATTCTATATTTTGGACTCTGTCGGCACCACTCTTCTTAGTTGTTTTATATTTTTTTTAGTTATAGTTTTCACCTTTCGCTTAGGGTTTATTAGCTGATCGCATCGTCAACTAAGATGAATTACACTTTTGTTATCAGTCCCATAGCACATAGCCGATAAGTGTTAACTGAAAATCATAATTTATTTCACATATTACTTCATAATAAGCTAATGTGAGCTTTAATTAGGACCTGCGAAACTGGCCCTTATTAACAGTATCAACTCTAAATTGTAGAAATATTCTTGGCTTAATGATATATTCGCTTGATAAATATAATTGTAATTACAAACAAAGAACGAGAAACTAATCTTATAAATTAATCAGTTTTACGGCTAATGAACGATATAAAAAGGAACTTCTGTAGAGTAATCTGCTAGACTAGAAGAATAAGATAAGTAGTAGGTGCAACAATAATATTCCGTTTGTTCCTTTGCTAGTTTTTCGTCCTGACACACTTTCACGTCTGCATAAGCTATGGTTCCCATACGTCCGCGTGTTTAGTGAGCAAAAGGCTCAAACTGCCGATATAAAAAAGAGTTACAAAGAAATCAAAAAAATCACAGCTTAAAAAAAGATAAAAATAAAACGGAGACAACCCTAGAGTGCATCTATGTGGCTTGCTAGAACGCAGCGCGGCTGGCTCAGAGCTTCAGACGACAAGTCGCCGCTTCCTCATTGCTGCGCTTGTGGTTGTTATGCGTCGTCAAGTTCACTCAGGGGTGACAACGTCGAAAGATTCGCTAGCCTCAATAGATAATGACAATGAGCCAGTCTTGTTATTTAAAAGGTCTGATTTGTTAAGTCGGTGTAAGTTTATCTCTACCCATATTATAAAAGTGTAGAGTTTATTTGTTTGTTTGCTTGAGCGCGCTAATCTCAGGAACTACTGGTCCGAGTTGAAAAATTACTTATGTGCTGAATAGTTTTATCGAGGAAGGCTATAGGATATATACCATGACGATACGACAAAAAGAACCGGAGTTACGCTGGTGAAACAGCGGGGACAGCCAGTCACGCTATAATATAAGATTGATTCATTCGTATATGCTAAAATCGAATAACTAATATTGAATGTAAGTGAAAGATTGAATAACTATCTCACCTGGCATCAACACTGCTTCTAGGCGAGGTCCAGTAATCAATGTTGCGTTTTAGGCGAATCCAGATTGACCGATAAGAAATGGGGAATGACGGCTTCAATATATCCCTAGGTTTACGTGCATAAATAAGTGATATCTTCAAAATTACCAGACAAATGAAGGGCACCGAAAACCGCATGCCTTAAGAGCTATGAGACACAATTTGATCAAGCAGTTATTTGCAGGCAGCAATTTTCTTCTGTACGGCGTACAGGGCATACCTCTAGCCGTGTCCTGAACATCCATATTTGTTATTACTAGGGATCACCCAGAGATCAAAATTCAATCATACTTATAAGACATCATTAGACTTCGAATACCTCCTAATTGTAAAACCTTTTTATGGGTATATAATGAAACTAAATGTTGTACGTCACAACATGTTTGACTGTGTCACAATTACAGAACCGCGATGTGAGCAACTATATAAAACATGTTAGCGTTCTGCACTTTTACTTCACATAAACTATAAGTGTCTAAGACATATCACGATAAACTTACAGTAACAATTTGAACAGGACACGTGCACTTAAGAATTAAGGGTACGTTTTTTAAATTGTCGGTGAATCTAGTGGTTGAATAGAATCACCATTTTTAAATGAAATACCAATAAATAAGTTTAAGTTATTTACATTACATTTTATTCATTATTGGTTGTGAAATACATAAATAGGTTATGGCTCAAATTGAGATTTTTGAAACTAAAGTATTTTGTTTCACTTAGTAAAAGGTAAAGGATGACCTGTGGCGCCCTGTGGGGGTGACCCACGTCCAGCAGTGGACGTCGTCCGGCTGATGATGATAATGAAATGATTTTTATCAAATTGAAGTTCCAAGCCCAGTTCCAGCCCCAGTGGATTAATTCTTTACTGACCAAAATATAACATTGATAATTGTTGTAAAGATATCAGCGTCTAAAAATTAACAATTTCATACAACTGTAATGGATAATGCATGCAATTAAAATTGATTTCGTACATGTATCGAATGCAAATTCGAATCAAAAATTATACAGTTAACTTAACAGTTGATTAAAGGTCAATGACTCCTTGGTGACTCGTATAATCAATTGTTACAGAGATTTGTTAAAAGACTCGACTAGGAATTTAAAAATACGTCCAATTACTGTGGCATGGTGTAAAAATGATAAAGGGTTTAGCTCAGTTGGTTCGGGCATGTAGAAAGAATGGCAGGTGAAAGGTTAACATAGCAGACATTCAAGGCGAATGTGGAAGGATGTAGGTACCGAGGAGGACCAACAGGAAATATTGATCGGGTACAGACCGAAGGTGTCAAGAGTTGTCCCTGTATGTAAAGAGTGATGAATACGGAGGAGACGTGGCAGGTTTGCAAGGTCCGTCATGTATGCCAGCTAGATTGAAGATGTGTTGTTGTTGTTGTCTAAATACTACAATCACGTTGTAATATATGCAGTGGAATATGAAATAAATACATGTTAGTCCTTGAAATGCATTAATTGTATGAAATTCTATCTGATATATGAGACTAATGTTATAATAATAGTTGGTTATAAATAT
>JAFELO010000883.1:304480-372746 GCA_017140195.1 Eumaeus atala
GTACAAAAGGAGCCCCTCTTTTGTAATGTGATTCAAGCACGAAGAAGTGACTTCTAGATATTGGGCTCCAGTAAAATAGCGCCCCCACTTATATGAGGTTCATGTGGAATTATACCAGTTTACGTGGGCGAAACCGTGCGGCACTGCTACTATAGAAAATGGTGATATTTGTGTAGTTGGTCGGATCTTATAACTTCAGGTCAGAGCTCGGTCATGTTTTAAACTTTATCTGATTTAGCTGTACTGTATCTTATTTATATAATATAAAATATAAAAGAGCTTAAAAGTTTTTAAACTTATACAGTTATGAACTAAGCCCAATTAGTGATAAAAATACAACTGCCTTAAAACTTGTTAACTTCCATACATATTAGATACCCAATATATCTCTAAAAATTATGCATAACAATTTTCCTAGTCCTTAACTGGTCAAATGGAGTGTACTCACACTGTCTACACTATAATGCTTTGCAAAGATAAGCCCTTATTATATTCATTCCAACAACATTCTGAAGCATGCAAAATAATCTGACATTAAATTGAAAAACATAAAACCAACCTCTTAACACTAACATATTATAACGTACCCAATGACAAAAGGGCTATCACGATAATTGTAACGGATATCTCGACGTTAATATCCGAAAAGTCGTTCAGTCAATAGCAGGAAATATATTGTCCTAAGAAATTTGGTATATAGAAAGAATTATTTATAAGGAAACTTATCAGTAAGTATAATATTATATATCTGAGGACTTATCACACCACGTTAGCCTAGCCCTGTGCTAAGTACCGTGGAGTCCGCCGCGGTGAGGGTAGTCAGTCTTAGCCAAGCTGATATCATTTGGTGACCAGTAAGATGAATTTCCCAAAAGAATTAATATGGCGGAAGTACCGTAAGGACTTGTGTTTCGTGCAAACACCAAACTGAATACTTAATAATTTTTGTAAATTAAACAAATGTTATGTTATTCAGATTTTTATTGTAGAAATACATAAAACACCTACATAAATATCCATAACCAGTGCGGGACCCGCGACGTCTGCTGTAGCACAATCGGTATACCCGCTTACGTTACCACTGCGCCAATGTAGAAAATATTTTAAATCTGTAGCGATATAAAAGGCTGAACAGTTTTGTTGGTATGTGCCAACGTGCTAATCTGAAGAAATACTGGTCCGCTTTTTTATATTATTTCTGTGTTAGATACATTATTTATTGAGCAAGGCTATAATGATATATACCATGACGCTACGATTAATAGGAGCGGAGTCGCGAGAGTGAAACCGCAGGGTACTGCTAGTTAATTATAGAATTTTAAAACACGTCAACTGAGTACACATTGGCAATAATATTGACGCTGTAAACTACAATAGGTGATAGATTAATGTGCAATCGTTACGTCACAAGCTTTCACCAAACGCCATTCTTTGTCCGCTTAATTAGCTGAAACATTCATGACCGCGTGTAACATTTTCTATTTGCCTAACGCGTGTTGCATAACTCTGTCCAGTGTCCAGTTCTGTGACCGTTCAATTTGTTCTAATCATGCTGTTAAACAAAACTTGATTGTGTTGACAGATCTTGAGCCACATTTATTGATTGTCTTACACTTTGTCACTTTGAAAAAAAATAGTCTACGGATATGAGTGGCGAGAGAGAGAGAGAGAGTATTTTTGACTCTATATATAGATACGTTCTCTATAGACACAGAGAGTCAGAGAGGCTTTTGCCTCCGAATTTGTGCCTACCCAGTTCGATTACCACACCCTTTAACTGAAATATATCTTACTAATATAACGTTCCTTTATTCATTAAAGAGGAATAAAGAAAGATAAAGGCAAGAAGAACGTTACAAATCGAGATTTTTCTATATTTCCCGTTCTGAGATAAAAACATTAACAACACATCATCACGTCAGTTCCCTAACGGGGTAGGCAAAGAGAACGGAGCGCCACATGTCACGATCTTAACATACCTAAAAAACAGCTCGGATATAATTAGTAAGTTGTAGATATATCTTTGCTTAAACATAATTTGTGTACTAATTATTTATATTGATATCATGCTATACTAATATCCTATATTAATAACACGTCACAAATGAAGGATTAATAACAAACACTTTACCAGGTAGTAAAATAAAAAGTCTAGTAGACACGATGATGGCACCTAATCCATGAGAACCAGTGAGAAGTCATGCATTAAGAATATCAACGGCAGCCACAGACCACTGAGCTATTATTCACGGTGGTTTTTGCCCTGGCCTTACGTAATAGACGCTCTAACCGTCATGCTACAACACTCATTAAAGTTCCGAGAATATTTGAATTCGGAATAGATTACACAGCCATCGCTGTCACTGTCAATGTCATGTAAAAACATGTAACCTATTGAGGAAACCGAATTTTAAAATTAGAACAGCCAGTTTCACAATGAAAACGCTGGATGGTATACTGTATAAAGATCTCTACACTAAATACTGTCTTGAAGCATTTACGAATTTCAGATTTGTAAGAGCACATTCATTTCAAGGTCAAACATTCTTAAGTGATGTCAAATATCTTTCGTATTTCATAATCGATAACCCGGTTATGTTGGTAATATCGTAGAACCACGTGTTAATTTATGCGATTAGCTGGCCTCTACGTTCGGTCACTGACCGGAGAAAGGGCAGCATTTTTTATCTGTTCATCGTAGTTAACCGGAATGTTAAACGTTCTTTCAACGTATCACTAGATCATACTAACAGTGTGTGGATTTATTACGATAAGATGAAAAGTTCGTGCTTTTCCCTCTCTGTTTCTTATATTTTTAATGTCTTTTTAATTTTACTGTCGTAAAATTGTGCCACTTATAATATATTTCAATTCTCTTATTTTAATCGAATGTTGCAGAAAGGGTTGTTTTGGGTGTAAAATTATATACCTACTTACAATATTTTTAACAAGAAATGTTGATCAAGATTTCAGGTACAGCTCAATTTAAATATATTATACCCATAATGTTAAATGGAAAACAAATGAGTTTACCATCTAATTTTGTGGTAAAATATGTTCGCACAGATTTGAGTAAAGTTAGAGACATCAAAAAGATAAAAGTACTTATATTATGTACTTAACAAATAGACGACACTTGTGTGCTCTGCAACCGATGGAATGCAAGGTGATTGAGAATAATAATGTTGATGAAATATGAGACATGATATCATTTGAGAAATAACTGGCCGATAGAAATTAATCAGTCATGTTTGGGTTTGGCCGATTGCGAGACAAGGCTGCTATGTGAAAGGTGATGGTGTTCGTTCCAAATACTCGAGTGTGTACCGCTCTCTTAGCTTACCTTTTAGAAACTTTAGAAAATATTGTATGTGGTATTGTGCTTACACGTAAACCGCGTGCAGTAATTTTTAACGTCATATCACGTCTCATTGAGATAAAAATGAACATTTTTTACCGTTTTTTGTGAAAAGAAATGGCCAAGAATAAGTGGGGTCGCCTATGGAGGGTTCCGTAGCAATATGTATTTTGTTCAAATTAATTTTCATTGAATTTTATAATTTTAATGTTTATTTACAATTTTCCTCACGTGAGTTCAAAAGCTGGGAGGACAAGACTTTTTTTAAGCAAATGTCGCACAATGCATTTCACATATAATAGAAATATACTAGTCAAACATCCCTCAGATCTGGCACGGAGTGCTACCTTTAATAATTCTTTTTTCGAAATTGTACTACATCATTTTGTAGCGGTATACAAAACATTTATTTCTACCAAATTTTAAATACATATACAGTGGTAAAACGAGTAAAATGTCCATGACATATGGAAGGACAGACGAACATGATGAAATTATAGGGGTTTCATTTTTTATCATTTTGCCATGGAACTCTAAAAAATATCAGAATGCATTACGCGCGCACGCCGGTTGCGAGAAATTCGCACAATGAAGTTGCCTACTATATACGTGGGGACGATTGAGATATGAAGTTAGCGACATATATTTATCTTATTTGTACTGCATAATTATTTTATTTATTTTATAATATAATTTTATTCATATTTAATTTATAAACGTTTATTAATTTTTATTTGAATGAAACAATAATTAATTTGTATACATAGATTTCACCTAGACTGGATATTGTAATTACGTAATAACATAATGTTGCGTTAAAAATCGCATATTCAATTATATTAGCGAATATTTTCGGACAAATTTTATTGTATTTAACAGGTGTTTTTAAAGTTTTTATAGCATTTTTAACGTAGGTAAACGATTAGTTGGATGCGCTAATGTGGTATTACAAACATTGACTTGCACATGTGCGACGGAAGTCTCTCTCTCTCTCTCTCAGATAAACCGTTTGCTTGTTTTCCCTACCCTACTAACTACTTTTCGGTCCACTGCTGCACATAGGCCTTTCTCAATGAACGCCAAGACGATCGATCTCCTGCTACTCGCATCCATCTCGGACGGCTACTGCACAGAGATCGTCTTCCCACCTGGTGAACGGTCGACCAACATTTCGTTTTCCTAAACGCGGCCTCCACTCCAGAACATTACTGGCCCATCTGCCATCTCTTCCGAGTGTGTGACAGGCCCATTGCCACTTCAGCGAGCCTATTCGTCGCGTGATGTCATATACTTTAGTTCTCTGCCTTCTGGCTTCGTTACTAATTCTATCGGACAGAGAAACACCCAACATGGCACGCTCAACAGCCCGTTATGCTCATTAGCTTCATAAAACCATGATCCTCGTGTCGAAATATTTCAGAAGCTAATGCTTTTACTATCGCAGTGAAATCGGGCAAGAATAACCCAGGAAACATGCAATGGCACTATAATATACTGTCGCGTATCGTGTAGCTGACTGAGGGGAGTATATTTTTTATATATGCCGCAATTAGGCCGCATATTTTCTAGTTATTTAATTATTTAAAGCAACCTCTAGTTATGCTTTCAGGAAAGAAATGAGTTCATTATTAGCAGGGAATCTAAACAACTAACTAACAGAATACATACCTACCTATACCGGGCAACTAAAAGAATACCTGATGTTCTAGAAATTCTCCTCCAGTAAAATATAAGAGACTTTTCTTATTGGTAAAGCGGCATGTTGCGCCAGAAGTCGCTGGATCTAATCCCATACAGGTCATGGATGATTATATATGTATAACATATAAAGTAATTTTATAATAAGGTCTTAATTTGAAAAATATTATGTTCCGTAAATTTATGAAAAATATTAAATATATTAACGTTATCTTGAACCTGTCACATGTAAGTCCTTACGGTACTTAGCGCGGGACCAACGTAGTGTGATAAGCCCACATATGTTATTATTGTTACTATAATCTATATGTCTCCTAGTATCATACAAAACTAATACGTTGAGTAGTTAATGCCTAGTATAATGAAAAACGTCACAGAAATATTTGTTTCTCATATCTTTGACAAAATCACATGTAAACTTTCGCACTTATAATTCTATTTTGAATAGCTAGAATTATAAGTGCGAAAGTTTTTAAGAAAAAAAAGCTAGTGGAGGCCACACCAGCAGTTACCATCGCTGATGATGATAATAAGAATAAAATTGATGACGTCATAGTCCACTACAAAATACCTCCATTCTGTAATCATATTGACATAAATACACAGAACCTTAAAAGGAGCTGATTGGGGCATTGCTTGACTTCTTGATGAACCTGTCCTTTTGTAGTCCTTGTGACCACTGAGTGTATCCGTGTGGATACCGATTTTTAATCATCATCAACCTATACCATCCGCTTTGTTGTAAAGAAAAAGGTAACTTCGATCTTCGTGTTTTGTCAAGTTATACAATAGCAGGAGAATAGTAAGAGATAGTGCCATGTATTGCAGCCGAATTAGGGCGGCATTACGGAGCTCAAATAACACCGCCGTAAATTGAGAGATATATTGTCACGTTTTGTGCGGTTTGTGAGTAACACATTGCGGGTGGGACATTGGTGGAGATTAGGAAAAGAGGGCAACCTTCGGCAAAAACTATAGACTAACTAGTCCGTGGCTAGTTCGTCCAGAATTACGCCAGGTAGGGCGTAGCAGCTACCTCACGCCAGTAAAAGTGCGAAGAACTTCAGAACCATTTCGAATACTAATTAATATGAAGCGTTTTCCATCTGCACTATAATAGGTCCTAATGTTTGTGTGACAAATGTTATCATTACAAAATGAGAGAATGTATTGAAGACTAACATCACTCCGCGGTTTCATTCGCGTAGCTCCAGGGTCTATTAGTCACAGCGCCATGGTATATAGCCTAACCTTCCTCGATAGATTGACTATTCAACACAAAAATAACTTTCCAATTCGGGGCAGTAGTTCCAGAGTTTGGCACGTTCAAACGAACAAACTATTCAGCTTTATATTATTATTATAGATACTATCATCTTAAAAAGCCGAGCAGCGTCGGATTTATTATTTTCTTTTCATTCTGCTTATTAAATTTAAACTGTGCAACGTTTATAATATATTGTTAATATGTTGCAAACTTTACACAGTTTTAAATTATCAAAATATGAATACATAATTTTTTTTAATAGCTATAGCAAAACTTAATAGCTTAATCAAGCCGATGATTCATTTAATCTTTCTTAGAATTTATATTCTGGTACACTGTGATAGATGGAAAATGGAACAATAATTTAATCTTTATGAGACTCGCTGACGATTGAATATGTAATTTGATTTTATGACTGCTATCAAGTTATGACAATATAATATTGATTATGACCACCGATGAGAGTAACGGTTGTTACATCAACAATATAATATTGATTATGACCACCGATGAGAGTAACGGTTGTTACATCAACAGTATAATATTGATTATGACCACCGATGAGAGTAACGGTTGTTACATCAACAATATAATATTGATTATGACCACCGATGAGAGTAACGGTTGTTACATCAACAATATAATATTGATTATGACCACCGATGAGAGTAACGGTTGTTACATCATCAAAATAATTTTCATCATCATTATCATCACCTTCATCATCACCAACTCCTCCTCAAAGCAAAACATTGCATTTACAATTGAATTGCTATAATTTAAAAATATATTCCAAAGGTGTTTAGTTATAACAGTCAAAATATTCTAGGTGTGTTGGCCACCCGTACCCATTCTCATTCGAAAAGGATTATTATAAGATTTTTAAAAATATAGTCAAAATTTCATGGCGGTATAAGCAAGGGAGGCGTCCCTGGTTTGTGCCGACCCTGATTAGCAGCAATAACACAACATCTTGCTGGCATTATGATATCGACAAAATTTTCATTGCAAATCATGTCATGATTAGTTCATATTATTAAAATACTAAAGCTCTGACTTATTGTGTGTTTAGTGCTCCGAGAGCTTTTAAAAAAATATTATTTGTAAGACTACGTGTTAAAATTTATAATTTATTTTATTAATTGACTGTTATTTCACAGGAAAATATGCGAATGATTTTGTGGGAACATTTTTGTAAACCTTTCGACTAAGTTCAAAGTTTGTAGTAACAAATAATAAAAAATAAGTAAATGGATCCATCACGTTTTATTTTCACAAACTTTACAGGAGGTATGTTTAGTCAATAAATTGAAACATACAAATAAATTCATAAGGACTCGTCCTGTTGCGTACTAAAAAGCAACCAAAGGCAGAAATCTATAAAATCCGTTTGTATGCACATCCAGGCTGGTTGGTTCTTATCTTAAAAAAGAAGTTGTGTTATCTTTAGATAGCAACTAGTCGTGGATATCGTATATATATAATATCAATTTGCTGCATTCTTCGACAGTTTTAAAATAAGAACTCAGCAAATTCAAAATTCGAAAACGATATCGACGCAGACGTCGCCAACCGTTTGAATATTTTTTTATCACGCGAGGAGTTTCAAAGCCTGTTTCATTAAAATAATTTGCGTCCACGTATCTCGAGCTCTCTGGGTCCATTCAGGATCCCATTCGCTGTAGGAAACGCCGGTGTATAAATGTGAAACAGGGTTCATTTAATAGTGGCGGCATCCCTCTCGCGCCGGTACTCTGGGCTGGTCAGACAAGCTTTAAAATTCCAGAATGCAGAAATGCGAGTTCGCTTTGAAATTTTATATTCCAATATGACATAAAATGTGGGTATAGCAATATACCGTCTACGGTCTGTATTATAAATAAACGCAATTAAAGTATTATTATTAATTGCCTAAATAAGTATAAAAAAATCCATACAAAATAGGTGAAAGGTTCATTTTAATTTATAGAAATCACGTGTAATACTAAATTATTGAAATATATTAAAGATCTTGCTACAAACTTTTATCTATAGACTTTATCTTAACTCACCTTACTGATAATTCCTTTTTTCTTTTAAAATCAAACGTTTTAAAAACAAACACCACAGGTTCAAATCCAAACACATAGATCCAAACACTAAAGCATTTTTTATCTGTATTCATTTAAAGTAATTCATATATTTATATTATGTTATGGGGATCGGACCCGCGCGCACTCACCGACGTCCGACCTCGCACTGTCAAGTCACAAACAAAACTATCTCCCCTATAACTTAACTTCTTAAGTTTCTGATAACGCTTGTCAAAAGCATCCTTTTTTTAAAAAGAACTTCTTAATGAGATACACGTTTTGTATGCAAATGTTTACATGTTTTTAAAAGCGTTCCAAAAAAATGTTCGAAACACTTCCTAATCAAATAAGATTTATTTAAACTTATGAATTTTGTTTTAACTTTTGAATTTAACAGAACTTAAAGTTCAGTCAAATATGGTTTGCCAAGATTCCAGTTAAACAGATAGTTATAAAGAGGATACTTAACTCGCTATACTATTTCAACCGTTATAACACATTGTAAAGTTCTAGAGTACGTAACATTTATGTAATAACATTTTAAATATTTTTTAAATAATTAGTTCTAAAAACCGAACCGAACTGACCCGCTCAAAAATGATGTAGATTCCGAAGCTGCGGTGCTCATATGTAGCTGGACTGGAAATGTCTGCCGCGGGCCTGACGAATACTTTACATAATATCCACATCATGGGACCCAGATCCAAAAAGGGAACGCGGTAGAATACGCAAAACCTAAAATGGCTAGATGAACTACTGGCTGGCGCGATGAAGCACTGGACAGACATGAGTGGATAAAATGGGAGAAGTCCTTGGCCCAGCCCAATTATACTACATTGATCCCTATATGTATCCCATTTGATACATGTAGGGATTAGTATAATATAATTGTAACATAGCAGACAATTGAGCATTTATAAGCAAGAGTTTTATTTGAAGACCAGTACTACATTCGTGTTACAGGTACTCAGGCACTGCTAGGGTAATTTATTTAACATTCATACAATCAACATCAACCGCCGGACGACTTACTAGTATATATAATTGTTATTCCTTATAATAACTAATTAAAGATGTACTAATATATTAAGTCTTAACAAAATTTCTATATACATATGTATGGAATGTTAAACTGCAAATATAACCTCACAACTCTATGCAAAAGAAATGCAGGCTAAATTACGATGCATGTGGCATATTGACCTGCATTCCATAGGCATAGAAATGTCAATTGTAACTTCTATTATTGAAAATATTAAATATATTTCTGTTGTCTAGTACTTGTAACACAAATTCCTAGGTCACTTAATACAGGGCTCGGCTAGTGCGGTGTAACAGATTTTTAGAATTATGTAATAGAAATTTAAATATTTTTTATTCTTCTTAGTAACAAAGATCCAATAATATTATCATTGATTAGGGATTACGATGAATATGAGGAATTCTTAGAAAGTTTCGAAATTCGAAGCATATAAACCTAACGAGCTGGGGAATGTATTTTATAATAAGAACAAGCAACCGTTAATGTGATAGTATAGCCGGCAATTTACGGCTGTGTCATGTGAGCGGGTGGTAAGTTCAGGTCGTGATGATACAATTTTGCTACAATGCAGTATGGCCGCTAGCTCTTACTAAATCTATATTCTTCCTCGATAAATGGGATAACCCATACATAAATGTTTATTAAATATTTTTAATCGATCTGGTTTCTGCCGAGATTTGCGCGTTTAATGTAAGCATGTACTAATCCTAGAGAGTGAAATAGGCATACCACCCTGCAGAGACAGTACTTGCATATTTTTTGTCACCTCGAGGGTAAACTTTTGTTTTAGCACCGGCCTTCTGTGGGGTCTCATGGTGTGTATGTCCCCAGTGGGTGTCAACCAGAGTAACGAGATGTTTTAAGCAAACCGTCAGACTTAGAAGTTTTGAAAGTATTCCAAGCAAGGAATTTCCGTACCACTGAAACATCCCAATGTCGTAATAAAGTGATTAAACTAATAGCTAAATTTACTATCCCGAATCTTACGCAACTTTTTATAGTTTATTCTGTACGTGCGTCAGAGTTACACTTACTTAACGTAACATGTTGAAAATTACAATTTTGACTATAGCTAACATCAGGGTGTTGGTTTTTCGTCACGGTGTGCTCCAGTATCGTGAAAATCCACTCTCATCATTTTTCCCGAACGCGACAAAAAAAGAAGGACAAATGAAAATATTTTACGTAGTAGTATTGAGCGGAATAACTGGCAGAACATCCTTAGGTTACCTTAATCGAACCCTTAAAAATAAAAATAAAAAAACTTGGCACTCTAGCGTCCATGTGGAGCTAAAAACAGCGCGCAACAAATGATTAAACTCTTTTTTGTTTCTTAAATACCGACGTGTGCATTTTCTTAGTAGTCATTTGCAATCGATTGATACGATCATATTGAATAGTGAATGGTTTTTAATATGCGCCGCGAATGCAGTTGAACTTTTTATCTAGAGCTTTAAGCACGGCGGTGAGTTAAATAAAGTGCTTTCTAAATATAAACACCGTATCGCGACCGAGTATTGGCAGGTGCGAGCAACGCTTTCTGCTATATTCCATTATTTTTATTATTTTTAATGAAGGACTCTACGTAAAGTCATCATCAACGTTGCCTATATGCTCATGTAAACTAGTAAACATATATATATATATATACTACAGAGTATCGGTCCCTCATAATTTTACCCTAACGCGCCAAAAGATGTGTAACTTCAAAAGTATCTTAGACAAAGGCGGTGCAATGATACCGCTAGTTCGCTGTATACCTGTAAAGCCTTACACCGTCGTGCTCAGGGTATTCCTACGTTCATCAGTCAACGCACCTTATCTAACAGTCAAGAATATTCTGAATTCATTGCCAAGCCTCCAAAGACACTTTAAAATTTCCCTCGCTTTTTATTTAAATATATCTTAAAATCGTATTTACTTTAGTAAGGTATTTTATTAAAACTGTGGTAAAAACGCACTTAGCTCCACAATATACACCGTACATTGTTTTAATTTGCTAATAGTATTCCCTAGAAGTAAAACAGTGGTAAACTGTGCTCTGATTTAGGCTTCCAATTACATAACCAGATGTTTGGAAGACCATCACCTTATTCACCATACGAGTCGAACACAAAACATCTTACACATTTTCTTATATACATACAGACAGAGACGTCCAGATCAACGAGCAGCAGAAACAACTGCACTAACCTAATTGACATATCATCATCATAATCACTATCATTATCAGCCCTTATCGGCCCACTGCTGGTCGTGGGCCTCTCTCAATGAACGCCAAGACGACCGATCTCCTGCTACTCGCATCTGGTAAACGGTCGACGAACACTTCGTTTTCCTAAACGCGGCCTCCACTCCTGAACCTTACTGGCCCATCTGCCATCAGTTCTTCTGAGTGTGTGACCAGCCCATTGCCACTTCAGCGAGCCTATACGTCGCGTGATATCGGATACTTTAGTTCTCTGCCTTATGATTCCGTTACGAATTCTGCCGGACAGAGAAACACCCAACATAGTACGTTCAATAGCCTGTTCAGCTACCGCAAATTTGCGGACCAGTCCTAAATTAAGAGGCCACGTTTCGGCCCCGTAGGTCATCACAGGGAGAACGCATTGGTTGAAGGCTTTCGTCTTCAAGCTCTGCGGTATAGGCGATTGAATTGACCGTATATACAATAATGTTCTAAAATTTTTAGCTAAGGTGAAAAGATAGGGGTTCAAATTAGGTATGGTAATCAGTTATTTCCGTAGCAAGGAATTTCAAATTTTATTTTTAGCTACTGGTTAAAATAAATAAAAACTTGATTCAGTGTTTGTCAAAGTTCTACCCATGAAGTGGCAACTGGGATTTAGTACGAAAAGTCCTGTCTCATCAAGATAACGGCCATGTTCACACGTCTGTGCAATCAATGGCAGAAATCCACAATTCTGGTTTTGAACTGTTACCGCGACCGCCTTCTTCACCTGATATGACACCGTCAGACTTCTTTCTGTTCTCTAACCTAAAAAAAGCACTTCGGAGGTCAAAGACGAGGTCAAAACAGCAGTAGGCGCATACTTTGACTCTAAGGAAGATTTTTTTTTGTCAAAGGTCTAAATGCTTTAAATGGGAGATGGCAAAAGTTTAACGAACTTGACTTATTATGTATAAAATTAAAAATACAACTGATTTAGTATGTGCTCATATTCTTGGTTAGGCCAAATACTTCCGAATCCAACCGTTATTAACAAGAACTGATTCAAGTATCGTTTAAAAACACAATAGAACATGGAACATATTTAAAATTTTAAAGTTTAATGACATATAAAAAATAGGAATTTCAATGTATGTACAAAATCTGTGTAGAAAACAGTAAATATGATATGCGATTCACATTCATTGTGCAAGTAATTACGGAACAAGACTATTCCCACGGCACTATACTATCATTTAACAGTGCGACGGAAGAAATTATTAATGGAGAAAAAATAGGCTTTCACACTTACACAGTCTTGTCACCTTTAGATATGATCCGTTTGGCTGTACAGCTTCATCGACTGCGCACTTCGTCTTAATTTCATTCATTGCCTCGTGGTCTAGTGGCAGGCATGTCCTGCCACATTCGAGAGGACCCCAATATAATCATAAAAAGTGTCATTAGTATTTCCCGAATTCTAACAGTCCAGAGTTAGGAATTTGGGCTGTGTGACTCGGAGGTCACGTCAAGCGGTCTTGCGCGTGTCTCTCCGTCCCATTGGAATTGAAGAATAAGGGCATAGAGAGTCTACATAATCCATAATAATGTCTTGTAGGAGGTAGTGCCATGCTGCATGACACTACATCCTCCTATGCAACGGAAATGAGTGGGCACGACCGGGGAGGTACCTCTCGCTTACTTGATACCGCCGTAAACTGACACCTATGGTGTCAATTTTCTTGTGGTTTGTGGGTGGCCCATCGGACGGGAGTTGAAAGGAGGGTAGCGTATCGGCATAATTACGCTGATTTTCATGGGTGTTCGTTGAAAGGCTCCGATTGCACGTTTGTCCTCCTATAATGTAAAAAAAATATCCCACGCTGTTGGATTTTCCTAATGGAGACGCCCGTTGTAGCTAGAACCCGGCTAGGACTACATTATGACGTGGTCGTGACGGCTACTTCGATCATCGTAATTCGAATAGCTAAGAACGTACATAGTGTTTGTTTATGTGAATACTCTTACGGCACGTCCAGCAAAAACATGGAACTCTCGTCATTGTCACGCGTAGCGCGTCACACGTAACGCTTGACGATACACGTATCTTTTCGTCACGTCACGCTTTTCTTTACCAAGCACATACAAGCACTACGCGTTGCATTGTGCTATTACTGCGTATGGGGTGAACAAAAATAATGAAACTCGCGTCATCACACTTTTCTTCACGTCGTCATCTTTAGGGAGTTTGTGACGTTACAGTACAAATACAGTTTCAAGTTTTGACTTCTGTTACCAGGAAACATGACTGGCGTTCGTTAATACCTCTCGGGTATTCAGCAGCACATGAACACCAAGGCCGAGTAGTGATGCTTTAGCTCCCCTTAATAATAATCTACAGCCTCCTCGTCCACTGGTAAACATTGGAGGGGAGTAACATTTGCGTAACTATTGTGGGGATGTTTATAGATATCGGTAGTTAGCAAAAGTCTCCGACTGGTCGTTCACCCCCAAATTATATAAAGCAAGGTGTCTTTCATTGTATGCCAAGACGGTCGATACTTAATCCTGCTAATGGCATGCATCTTGAACGCCATGTCTTTTACAAGACCCACCTGATGCGCCCGTTGCTGAGAGATCCGGGGCACATCAGTTTTGGCGGCCGTTGGCACCCACGGGATCTCAGTGGATATTCTGTTTATCCGCGAGTCCCACACACCCCATCGGATCCAACTCAGGATCGATGGCTGTGCGCAAGTGCATTTCCCCGCGAAAAGATTAAAAAAAGAAGCTGTAACTGACAGTGAAGGCTGTGCGAATGGACCAATGCTTTTAAACAGGCATCAACAAAGCCATGCTACGGAAACAACATCAGTTTTATTGTGGTTTGATATTTTATTTTATCGGCCTTTCGGATCCTTTACCATGGCCAAGAGCAGACTGAGTGTCAGGTGTCTTAATTATCATCATATCATTCGTCAGCTGCCGAGACTCTGTCATTTATTCTATTTTAGGTGAGGAAAACCTCATAGAATATTCCCAATAGTCTAAGTCGATTGTCAAAAGAGCCTACACCTATCTCGGTAGATGGAAAAATCTCGTGATCTGCGGGTGTCTATGGGCGACGGTAGTTACCTACCATCTGTTAGTTCTCTCTGACTTTGCTCGCTACTTTACTACGGTGACCAACACCACGACTCAGCACAAGAACGAGCTGACAGCACCTCGACGTACCGAGCAATAACCAAGTCCATCCTAATAATATAAAGCTGAAGGGTTTGTTTGTTTGAACGCGCTAATCTCAGTAACCTAGTTCATTTATTGAGGAAGGCTATAGGCTACACCATGACGCTACGACTAATGGGACTGGAGTCAAGCGGGTGGAAACGCGGGGTGATGCCAGTTAACAATGTTTATGGTTTTATTACTAACCCGCTGCCAGCTCGCCAAGGTTTTATTACTAACCCGCTGCCAGCTCGCCAAGGGATTCATCAGATTTTCTCGCTCTCTGTCGCTTTCGGCACCCTCCATCCACTCATGCAATTCAGACGCTTTTACTCTCCACCATTTTCGTCAAGATTGCTACAGATCACCGATGCCATCGGATTTGAACCATAACCCGTTCTTCTTTAGTCGTACAAGAAGAAGAAGAAGAAGAAGACTATAGAGCCTTACTCTATTGAAATCATGTCTAAAATCATAACTTTCGTAATCTTTACCACTAAGGATCGGTGACACATGCATGTCCCGTTGATACACTAAACGGCGTGAGGGGTTTACCGCTTAGAGACCTCCGGTAAGAACAAAGTCCATTTCGCTTTTAGTCACCTTTGCTGTAGTCACAATTTGTACATGATATCTTAATTGGTGTGTGCGTTAACGATGTCTGCCTGTGAGCGGATATACTCGTGTATTTTAATAAAAAATTCTAAACAATCAAGTTTTATATACAATATAATAATTAAATACAATCTTTAAAGCGATTGAGGTATTGTACAAGTAGGTGACGAGCGGTGCGGGGACAACCGACTATAACCGAAGAAAGCCGATGTGAAAAATTCTTGTTAAGCTGTTATGTAACATTGGCACATATGCCGCTTAGTGTGCGTCCTGCGCGATAAGAAACTTCATCTAAAAAGGTTTTTAAGAATCATTTAGTACAAACTCTAATGACAACGTTATCTAAACTCGAGAATTTCAGAAGCCCACATACTGTTATCTTCCTCGTTTCTGTTATAACGGAATGTGTTTCTAAAGACGTTCTCGGTAATTAGATACGTAGTGAGAATCGGAGGTCGTCGATCCCAATCGCGAACGTTTGACAGCCTCTTATTGTAGTGTCACTGCCAAACTGATTCGGCGTGCTTGCTTTTTACTATCGACTTGCTTTGTAATGTCTGTAATGCTGTGACTACACGTGTGTTCATGGTGGGCTCGACGATTTTACTTCGAGCATGTTCGATCGTGTGTATGTGAAGCAATAATCATAATCGATATGGAGTACTAGAGAAATGTAGTGATATGTTGCGTTACAGTTGAATCGGGCCGGTGCATGCCGCATTAAAAGACATGGCTTTGTTGTTGCAGTTTATGAGTTCTCAGTGCCTATTGGCGGGCGGTAGCAAATGAAAGAAACGCATCTGCATGTGCTCATTCGCATCAACAGCCGGAATCACCAAATGACTCCAATTGTTGGTCTGTCCCTCTGTGCTACAAAAGAAAAACTAAAAAATTAACTTGACAGGTATACACGTCCTAGCATGAACGTACGTGTGAACTCACCATTAGAGTTTAGTTGGCGACAGATAATCAACGTGTATAATATTTATTGAACAATAAAATATGTCATTTAAATTAAAATTGAATTACATTTGTTTCGGCAAATTTATCTTAATCACTCAAACTCAAATCCTTAAAATACAGAAATTTCCAAAAGAAATCAAATTATGTAATTCGTTATCGTAGTAATTCTAGTAGCGTCATTCATGGGTGAAGTCGGAGCTCATCGCTAGTGAAATAGGATTCTATTGTGATATCTAAATAGACGACAATACCAATTTTTATTAGTCTATCTCAGTCATCTCCTCTGATTGATGGGTGAATATGAAAAGTACTAAAACTATATGAAGCGAAAGGAAAGCAGCCCGTGACGGTTTCCACGATACATCCAGGTCGCGCATTGTGCGGTATTGTCTGCGTCACTTGATTATTATCTTCTGATCTTAGGCGGAGCGCAAACGCGAGCGGCAACTTAAGGCCTTTAATAAGGTACAACTTTGTAATGATAATCTGTGGACTTATCACATCACGCCAGTATAGCGCTGTGCTACCGTAAGGGCCTAAGTTACGGGTACTAGACAACGGGCAATACATATACATATATATATATATATATATATATATATATATATATATGACATGTACGGGATCGGAACCTATGACCTCTGGTACAACATGCAGGATTATCCTAGCTATGTTACGACTCCGCTAGCCGATCGTTCAACATTTTAAACGAACACCTAAAATGTTTAGCCCATATTTTGACGGTAGATGCATTACACTCGGCTGCAGATGCATAACATCTGGCCGCCTTAGTTGGCCTTATACGCAGACTACATTTCACTGGTACCTATGTGTTCACTTAATACTATGAATTTTAAATTTCATTTCCAGTGTTCCGCAGCCCAAAAAAATAAATGAAACCTGTCTGCCTGTCCATCGTGTCTATCTGCAGTTTAGAGTACATAAGGGGTGTGGAACGTATTCCTTTCACACAAAACGCCGCCGACGCCCATCAACATTCGCATAATTATTTTACAATTGCGTTGTTCTCCTTTTCTCCTCCCCTCCAACGAGCCAGAGGCTACCGCATAATTATTTTACAATTGCGTTCCTCCCCTCTAATGGGCCACAGGCTACTCACAAACCGCAACGATAGCACGCCAGCGAAGCTGTCAGGCACCTCCCCGGGCCGGGTGAATTACACTCTGATACAGCATGGCATTACCACTTACTAATTACCTCCCTCGAAAACAGTTAAGTCTGCCCCAAACCTATCCACCATAGCTGAAGAATTCTTGCTGTTGTCACGTTATCTCGTTATCACAAGGCAAAAACGAAATATGCTCTTACAAGTTAATTCCATCCTAGCTATAGCCTACGCAGTATAAAAAGCAATGAAACAACATCGAAAAAAAACTTGATTTACATCTAATACCATCACTTACAGGCCATTTCATTTTTTCTACCCGCAGATGAAATCATTACATCGCTATATTTGCGATTGGCTAATCAGAGAACCTGATGCTTATATAATAACAGCCTTCGTTGTCTGAACGAACTTCGAATGAAACGGCCATCACAAAAACTTAATTCACAAGTAAAGCAAAACATGGTCCGGATTTTTTTGACAACTTTTCCTTCTTTATGCTGCCACAGAACGTGAGTACTGTTTTTAGCGCGTTTGTGTGCATTACATTTACATTTCTATGTTCCTAAACGAATTGACAGATTTATAGCGTCGCTAGATCTGTATCGATAACGCGAGTGCCGAAAGCATTGATTTAGAAAAAGTCAGCCTATCAAAACCGTCCATATGAATGATGTAAACTGTCAAATTATGCACTTTGTAAGAACAAGTTTACCACGTGTGCGCATGGTTGATATTTCAAGGAAATATGTTAAAATTTAGCACATCTAGAAATAGAATCTACATTGTAAAATCGACCTGAAATCATACACGTTAGGTCAACCTAACGTGTATGAGAATTGCAAATAAATCTATTTTTATATTATCACTGATGCTTACAACCACAGTTGAATATGAAATGTATATCTTGTATTTTTGTAAATCAATGGCCAAAAGGGATAAAATATCAGATTATTGCCACAAATTTGCTTCAAATTCGTGTTTTTTTGTTACCAAATACCAAAATGGCTATGCAGTATCTAAATGCAGGTATAAGAACAGCGATTCTAGAATAATACATAACTTGTAATTTTAATTTAACATAAACTAAAAAATATAAAATAAATAAAACAATAAAATGGAAAGTGAGTGTGTATGTACTTATATTTTTTATAGAATACGACACGATCAATCGGCGCCTTTTTACGACTACCGACTCTAATGAACATCCACATAATACTATACCGATCCGTTGTCTTCCCCCACCCACAATGGGCCACCGGCTATTCACAAACTGCACGAAACGCGACACTGACGATGTCACTTTACGGCAATATTTATTATGTGAGCGAGAGGTACCGCCCCGATCGTGCCGACCCAATTACGTTGCATAGGTGAATGCAGTGTCATGCACTATGCAAGGTACTACATCCTCCTATGCAGCATGGCACTACCTCTTCCTAAATGTACACGCGATTGATCTAATACTTCTTTGGCCAAACAATAAAAAACTAAAATGTTGACTACAACTAACTTCAGGCATGCCACAAGAAGTATAACTTCAAAAACTCGGCTGTGA
The DNA here is from genome assembly GCA_017140195.1 of Eumaeus atala. NCBI lineage: Eukaryota > Metazoa > Arthropoda > Insecta > Lepidoptera > Lycaenidae > Eumaeus > Eumaeus atala. Next base: position 323,578 of record JAFELO010000883.1, read on the forward strand.
TTCACAAATATTTCGTGAGAGACGCACTTCCCGAATTGTTAAGCTCAATAAATCTGCAACCCTGCAGCTGGTGCTGACAAAACATACTTGTGGGTCTCCCGCTATACTTACAAAACATCAAATTACTTAACAGCAGGAATGATTGACAACGAGCTCGGCTGACATTGTTCTGTCATAAACTGAATTTGTTGTCGTTGTAACGTGTAATTTCTGCGAGGACGAAATCAAAATTCATAATTTGTATATTTTTTGTAAATCACATGCACACGTGTATGGCAGGCACTACCTGTTCCCTCAGTCTCCTATTCCGATACGACGTCAATCCGACGCGACCGGAGACAAATCAGGCGCAGGACGGACGGCTTAACGTGCTCTGCGACGTACAGGGTAACACCGCCGACTTCCTGCTTGTATTTATTAGAAATTGCAAAATCACAATTACACCTTGGTCCGAACCGGCACTCGAACCGAGGCCCTCAAGACTGTGGCTAAATATACCACTAGACGAGGCAGTACGTCTTCGTGGAATAGAATATTAGATAATACAATTCATCATTAATCTCCATACCTGTTTGATGAAGTGCATCACAAAGGCGCGGGTAACACACTATTGTAACTTCATGGAGCATAATAAAGTGCATCTAGAGGCGTGACCGGACAGGGATGGACTCAGAATACATGACAACAAGAATTAATATTCATTTATTAATTAATTACACACATCTTGTTCACGTCTGTTCACCATAAGGGAGATGGCTGATTACCTCCTAAAATTATTTAATAACTTAATAATTAGAATACAAAGGTACGAGTAATTAATAATATGTAATGTATGTTAATAATCACATACACACATACTGACACGGCTTCTTAGTTTAACCCATATTTACTTATCCTCCTGTCCATACAATGTTTTTGAAGAAAACTACAACTATATATGATTTGACCCGAAAAATCTACACGTAATTTGTTTGTTTGTTTGCTTGTAAGCACTAATTTCAGGAACTACTGGTCCGAAATGAAAAAATATTTTTGTGTTAAATACCTCACTTATTGAAAAGGATTATATATAGGCTTTATGTCGTGATGTCAATACTTATAGGGCCAGAGATACGCGGGTGAAACCGCGAGGTGATTAGAATCATACTTGCATATGAAATAAATAATTTATTGACTTTTCTTTATAGTTTAGGGGGCAAAAGAAAGTCCAACTATCATGGACATCCACGTTATTGTCATACAGATGCGTGACCATCCTTTCCTCGTTCTCTCCAATGGGCCACCAGCTATTCAAAAACCGCACAAAACGTGACGACGGATTTGTCACTACACGACTGTATCATATGTAAGTGTTAAGTACTTCCCCAGGCGTGCCGGCCCAGTTCGGCTACAACGCATCATGCGACCTTTTAATTCTTTAAAACCTTTTCGAAGAATAGCATGAATTCAATTCGACGACTTAGCCCGACAAATATGAAATAAATAATTGATTGAGAGTGCAGCTTAGGGGAAAGAAATAAATATACAAATTTGTATTTAGCTAATAAATGACCAAGACTAGTCACTTGTAATCTAATTTCCGCTGCAACTGGTCTGAACTGGTCCGAAGGATGTGCAAAAGTAAATGAAAGTATCCGGCCAAAGGGACGGCATATAAATTAAATAATCTAATGCTTTCTCACTTACATTTGTATTGCGATTTCTTTTCATAATTAATTGTTTTCCCTAGCTATTAGAAAATCTAAACAGTTTTGCCAAACTTAAAGAGTCTACCTCTCTCTCTCTCTATTTCTCTCTCTCTCTACCTCTATAAAATCATTCTCATAAAACTCCTGCTATGACGCGGAAGCCGAAATATCGAAAGCGGCTCACAATTTTATGATGGATCAAGCATTTAATACATCAAATATATTTTTCTAATCCACAATCACTAAGGTTGTAATGAAATTCCTTTGTTAAATTTCCATCTAATGCTCAACAAATCAACTGTCCATTGTGATACGACAGTTATTACGATTTCACAACCTGGCGAGTGAAGATTTTTACTCTGTGACTAACTTCTGAGAAATTGTTAACCGAATACGGCCCTATGATCTGAGGCTATTAAACGGACCATATCTCGCAATCTGTCCGTTCTGAATGGATAATAACGTACGCGGCTTTTCTCTTAATACAATTTGTAATTAGAATTTGTATCCGCATTAGTTTTGGCTAGTGAGATTGTTTGTATATTTTCTAATGATTTATCATTGTCATCCATTGATCTGCAAAAATACAAAATACAGGACGTTGATAGTACGTGAACATATTTTTTTGCAATATCAACCTTACTCGAATAATTTTAAGTTTTTACAAAGTGCACAATTTGACATGTGTACTTTTACACGGACGGTTTTCAGACGCTGACTGTGTATCTTGGTATTGTTGTAAATCAGTGTTGCCACCCTAAAAATGTGAATAAATTTCGTCAATCTATTATTGCACACAAATATCTTCTCGTCTTTATTTTAATCCCATACACTATCTTTACAATTATCATCATCATCAGCGTTAACAGCAGGTCGAGCATGATGATTTGTTTAACTGCTCATTGAATGACTTTAAGAGAGCAGGATATTATTTAATCTGTATGTTATAACGGACATTTTTTTTTAATTTACAATAGGTTCAAATTTATGTAAGAATTTTTAACTAGTCCGACGTTTCAGGAACTTTACAGCAACCATGATCACGACTAGTCCACCGGTGACCATGGCTGCTGTAAAGCTTCTGAATCATCGGGCTAGTCGAATAATTAAATAAACCGCGATAGCATCCGTAAAGATAGTTTTGTTGTAATGAATAACAGTCGCGTAAATTTAAGACATCAATATGAGATTAGTTCTGCTCAACTATTGTATTAAGATTAAGTTTCTGTTAGATAGATTCAGTATCGCATATGAATAAATAAATAAAAATAAATAACACTTAAAAAAAGTACATCTTCGGACATAACATATAATGAATATCTATATTATGTGCGAAGATGTATTTCTTTGGACACATATTTTCGACCACGAAAAAATTCTTACCCGTCAAGGGATAGGACTGAACCCGCTTTAAATGTGATATGGCTTACCAATAGCTAATCTGAGACCATTATAATAAGATATTTATCTCTCTTGTTTGTTAGGTTTTTTTTTATAATATAATTAAAGTCTTTTGTGGCAATCACATTGAAATAACATCTCGCACGCAATCCGGATTTTTTTTTTTAAATAAATTATCGTGAGGCCAAGAGATTCAGTATTAATCGTTACACATTAGTTAGTTACATATAAAATTTCGGACTGTTTCTCTACAATATACAAAATGAATATAGTATTTAAATGTTGTAGAGCAATAAAAGTATATTTTTCAATTAATTCTTCCAAAAAATTAATTAATAATACCAAATTGTGGAACACCGCCGCGCCGTGTATAACAAAAAGTGCAAGTTCACTCATATTTTCGCAATACATTGGTTGTTTCACCACAAAGTGCAAAGCACACACATGTCTCTCAGACCAATCTCGTCAATTTACGAATTATTTTCAGTGAAATTATCGCTTAATTATTAACATTTAACACATTTACATAAGCTGTGACGCGGGGAAACGCATTTACGCGCCTTCACTGGCCTTAGGTCCTGTGGCGTGTGGGACTCGCAGCACATGATAGTGCCGAATACCGAATTGGTGGTAACCAACACACGAATAGACTCTCGAGGAAGGTTTTAGTGTATGATTTATGTACAGGGGCGGCCAGATAAGGAACTAAAATAAATTTAAATAACAAGAAATGAAGTAAAACATTCCAATTAATCTGTTTATGTGAATTCATCTTTTTGTTTTGTTTAGATGCACCACCATTGAGAAAGGTGATCGTGTAATTTACAAATAACTGAACATTAAATAAAATAACCGACCGCTTGAATCACATATCCGTATAAAATAACCGACCGCTTGAATCACATATCCGTATAAAATAACCGACCGCTTGAATCACATATCCGTGTAAAATAACCGACCGCTTGAATCACATATCCGTATAAAATAACCGATCGCTTGAATCACATATCCCTATAAAATAACCGACCGCTTGAATCACATATCCGTATAAAATAACCGACCGCTTGAATCACATATCCGTATAAAATAACCGACCGCTTGAATCACATATCCGTATAAAATCCGTGAAACCTTTCAAACTGTTTGGACTGCAGGGAACACTTTATGTTTTTATGATTGTTACAGTAGCCGGTCCGGGATGGATGCGAGCAGCAGGAGATCGCTCGTCTTGGCGTTCGTTGAGAGAGGCCTGCGTCCAGCAGTGGGCCGGTAAGGGCGATGATGATGATGATTGTTATACTTACTACTTACTACCGACTATGCTTACTACCGACGCCCAAAGACGTCTGCATTATTATTATTATGCACTTGCGTTGCCCCCCTTTCCTGCACCCCTCCGTTGGGTCACAAGTATATCTACATAGACGCCCGCAAAACATTAACCTCCTTTTGACACAGTTGGGTAAAAACATTAAAGTTTACGGGGAATAGCAGAACCCGAACGGACCAAAAACTCCCGTTTCTTAGCTATTCCAAATTTAAAGGAAAGTTCTCGCCGAATAGAAAAGTAACGAACTACACCACACAGTCTAAAGTGGATCATAAGTATTTATTATTACCGGTTTTTTTTTCACCTTTCGCGAATCCTTTGCACGTCGACCGTAGAATTATTTCTATAATAATTAATCTGTGGACCTGTCAATCTCACTAATATTCGAAAAGTGAAAGTTTAGATACACGAACGTATGTCACACATTCGTGCCAAAATTAATGTACCAATTTTGATGCAACTTGGCATTTATATATTTTGCGTACCAGAGTAACACATAAGTTATATAGATACGTACATTTACACGTGGTTTCGTCTGTGGTCCAGGCGGATTCGCGGACAGCCAATTACTATTAAGTCACAACCGGTTTTTAATCATTTTCTTCGCCACAGCCACACAGGGTCAATAGACGTATCTTTATAACTGAATTACGAGATATTTCCTGTTATATAACACTCGTAAAAGAGCTTATTAATGTTTTTTTGAATAAGATCCGACCCTGGGAGGCATTAGAGACGGCTCCTCATTATGTTTACTTTTTAATTAGGCTTCGTTCTTATGTAGGTAATAGGTATAACTATTGGTACTATTTTCTGCCCACTATTGGGCAAAAGCCTCTCTATTCTCTTTCTACGCCTCTCTGTTTAGAGTAAGATAGGGTCAATCCTTACGAAAGGAGTGATATCGTTTTCGCCGACGGGTCCAGAGATATGTCCCTTTGGGCCAAAATCCTCTGTCCAGTTTTTTTTTAATAGCATAAGGGGCGACCGAGCAATCGGAGCCTTTTGATGACTACCGACGCCCATGGACATGATTGTTACACAGATGCGTTGCATCCTATTCTCCCCTCCAATGGGTCACCGGCTACTCACGAACCGCACGAATCACGACAGCAACGCTGTCACTTTACGCCGGTATCAAGTGAGCGGAAGGTACTTCCCCAGTCGGGCAGTTGCACCTTGCATGGGATCACCTCCCCCTATCCAGCATAGCACTAACATAACATTCTTCCGCAAATTTGTTAAGGTGGCAATAGCTAGTATTTCCCCTGAATCGTCTGTATTCATCAGAGTGCACAATATAATATATAATCAATTTATTCTGTAATTTCTTTAGCTTTGAGTGGTTGTCAGTGTGTTTACGTCTTGTCAGTGTGACTTAGGTTAAGTTTATATATAAACGATGTATGTGAATGTAGTTTAATCGCCTGAATAAAGTTCCTCTATTTATATTTCTATATCTAGGAATAAACACAATATTTTACATTTATAAAAAGGATCGAATTTTCATTATCAACAGTTCACATACCTACAGACTTTATAATTTTACGCATATTTAAAAATTAAAATACGGTGGATAATAACAATTTTTAAAATTCGAACGCTACTCTTTTTACATTTGTATATTTTCTCGCGAACCATTTTGCCACCCGGCTGTTCTGATAAAGTGAAATTGCCAGCGACTTGTAATTATGTAGATATCATGAATAGTTACATCAATCTTGTATAAAAGTGACCATTAAGATGCATATCGAATTCGCATATGAAGAGACGTCCTTATAAGGCCATATGCCGATGAATTAATGTTATTGAAACACAAACAGAAACTAGAAAGTTGTTAATGGGTTCACATGTTATAATTCAATAGAAATTTCGTAACAATACAAATTAGTGCATATTTTCACACTTTAATTAAAACTTCGAAAAATTATCAGCACAACATTGTGAAATCGAATAAACTTCCGTTTAAATAAATAATATCCTATCGTCATCATTATGATCAGTATGTACCCAGTCATTGCGTTTTTTTATTCATTAGGCAAGATATTTTTTCTACCATCTTTACTTTTAATAGTTTTAAGATACATATAAAAATATAGTACATATTCTTATAAGTATCCCAAAACTATTAAAAATTTCGATATTTGAGGATTTTCTTAAGAAAATATGATTTTGAAGAGGCATGTATGAGTGTAGAAGCAAATAATCTTAACGATACTGCGGGTAGACCCTTCTTTTACTGGTTTTCTTTACCTTCACACTTTACTTAAATTGTATACATATCGCGGGTAACATGGCGATCCATGTTAACCTAAAAATCAAATAATGAAGAAAAATAATTTATGTCTATGTTTCTAACTCTCCTTTTCAACATAATTCAATTAGATGTGCCCCGTATAATTTCGACAAAAACTACTGATCTAATCGAACGTATATTGATAAGTGTCTTACAAAATGTCAACCCTAAAGACCTGAAGGGTTGAGTTTTGCAAAACCCCATCTAAGTAAGCATCTACATCCTAAAAAGTACTCCCAAGCAAAATTTGAAGCTCCTAGGAGTTGTGATTTCTGAATTCGCGGGATAAGTGAGCGAGCCAGTGGCTTTTATATTATAAGACATTAGCGATCCACCCTAACACCCTAAAAGCTTTTATGACTCGAGATTTGGTCTGTCCTTGGGTGACAACCACATAGCAAGACAGCATTTGGGGACTGCTTCATGTTAAGTATAGAGTATAATTATGCTTAACGCCTGGTCAGTAACGCCTTTATTTATATGTGTTTTATCTATGATGCCACATTGATACTCCTATTTTTAATCTGTATTTCGCCCGAGCTATATAAATATTTTCATTTGCCACTTGTACTGTAATAAGATCTGCTAGACCTCATGGTTGCGCTTGTAGATATTATCTATGTCTTACATTATTGTCTCGAACATTTTACCCCAGTCAGTGTTATAAGAAGCTAACTATAGATGGAAATGGATGAGGTATTTCCAATTTATATTATCCCACGGATATGGTGTCCTTGATAAGATTTTTTTACTAATATTCTAGTGTCCAATATAAAAGTGCTTATCAAATTTTAAATTCATGTGATTTGTAATGAAATATTTAATGATCCATTTATCACTATCGGACAAGGTGTCTCTTTTTTGTATATAGTATTGCAAATAATCGAATGTATACCGACGCCCATAGACATCCAAATTATTGTTGTCATGCAGATGGTGTGCCCTCCTTTCCTCCTCCCTTTATAGGCCACCAGCTTTTTACAAGCCCCCGTAGCACAACAGCATAGTTGGCACTTTACGGCAGTGTCATGTAAGCGAGATGTACCTCCCTGGTGGTGCCGGCCCAATTCGGCAGCAATGCAGCATGGCAGTACTTATCACCTAATGATAATGCTGAATTAAGAGAGAGTTTTTAGTAAGCATTAACACTCTAATGCTGATTTTTACTGTCATTGTACAGCTAAGCTCACATTCTTATTGCGAATGAAAGACGGAGAGTAAACCTCGCTTGCTGACTAGACCGTCCGTCTAAGTCTAAAGAGACGGCAAGCGAGGCTCGCTTCCTTTCTCTTTCTATATTACATCTATGATATTTACACATAATAATAAAAACATTTAAATTTATTAATAATAGTTTCGGCCTTTGTTGGCTCAACGCGAGTCGCTTCGTTCTTATTGGGAACATCTAACTAGTACATTAATAAGGTTTACGTGATTTTTTTTGGTCACGGTTGTGTATTAAAATATATAAAGTTCCATTACTATTTAAATGTAATTCTGTTTTTACTTATCAGTACTTATAAGAAAAACTAGAACCATAAAACCATAAATAGATTGATGAATTCATGGAATATTGATATTTATATAAATCTACATCTTCATTAAAAGTAACAGCTGATCACCTTTAATTAATTGAAAATTCATAGGCAATTTACAGATGGGGCAAAACAATGGTCCAACAGTTCTAAAAAAGGAAATGTCGACATTCAAATTACACGAGAAATTGAATATTCCAAATTTCAATTATTCAAAATAAATGCTTATAGATGAATAAAACAACTGTTATAAATTATAATTGTCATTTATTTATATGTGTACTAATAGTGACGCGCGACGTCGTACACGTGGTTATGCTCAAAACACACTTTGAGGTCGAATTTTGCTGAATCCCACGGACCTGCGTCCTAAATAGAACTCCCATGCAAAGTTTAGAAATTCTAAGCATTTGTCACTTCATAAATATGGAAGGTGAATGACATACAACATGAGTATTTTTATCCAAAATATGTTTCTTTCTAATAGTAGAGGAGGAGAAACGAGAAATCGGTGCCTTTCTACGACTACCGACGCCCATGAACATCAGCATAATTATTACGCCGATGCGAAAAGGGGGACCATTTTGACAACCCCCCCCCCTCCCAATGGGGCACCGGCTACTCAAGAACCGCACGTAACGCGACACCGAAGTTATCACTTTACGGTGGTGTATATTTCGCTTCCCGTCCCTTCGTTATTATCATTATCATATATTAGACATCTAATGTCTACCTTCTTTCCAGTGCCGGATTAAGCTAAGGGGCCTTTAACAAACTATATTCAGGGGCCTCTGATTGGTTATAATTATGCACATTAAGGTCGCATAAATTTCACGAAGGCCATATCAATAGTTTGACTTAAAGCCCGGGGAACGTAGTAATTGCTGCTTTTGGTACGTGGGTAATGCGGCACTGATCTCAGTATACGCCAAATTTGTGATTAGTGAGGAGATGGAGAGAAAAAACGAATTGCAAGAGCTGCACAGACGAGAGCCGATGATGATGAGCGTCGGTAGTAATAAAAGGCTATGACTGCTTGTTTGCGTTCATACTTTGGAAAAATAACAAAATATTCACTTTAGATTCTAGAAGTGAACTCGATGCCGGCGTTTAATTCATGCCTGCGTTAAATTCTATCGCTATTTAGATAAAACTTAAGCCGAGTCGGGGAAATGTTTAACCTTAAGAACTAGGTACGGCCATTCAAATGCTAAGTGTTTAGTCAATGGAGCTAACTAGAACGGTAGTCGTACAATGACAGGAAGTGGAGGCCACTTCTATACGGTGCTGTAGTCTATAGTCTACACTGTGTTTTATATTGATACCGAATCAGTTATTTATAGGTGTTTTGGATTAAAATAAACCAGTCAAGTGCGTTTGAGTTACACCGAGGGGACAAAACCAGTTGTAATAAAGCACAAAAATATATTTACGGGCCTGAGGACTCATTTTGTATGAAATGAACAACAAATATAAGTTGTAATAATTATTTTCAGTGATATAATTTTACTTAGTTAAAAAATTTTACGTGACACGGTAGGCATCACTTAGCGAAGGTATCATGTCATGGAAAGGTACCCCCCGTTCATGCCAGCCCAATTCGACTGCAATGCAGCATAGCACTACCTCTTATATTACGTTCCTCCATTTTCTAGTTCTATTATCTATTTATATTAGGTACATTGCCTAGCCAAGCCTAATCGTGGCTCAATAGCCCGTATCGCCATTATTATCAGATTTATATAACGAAATAATTCAAACATGGCGGTCACACTCAACATAAAATCACCAGTAAATATTCCAAATAGTTGCAACATTTTGTAATGCAAAACGGAATATTATTACCTTAGGTTTCAATTGCCCAGCCTATTGGTAACATGAGATCTGTCAAAATGGCACAGTTATGTTCATATTTACGCTTCCAATACAATTCGTGCTCTTGAATAAGAGATTGTTCTCGTGGAATTCCAAATGAGTGTCGCTATTGCCTTGTGTGTCTATTTATGAGTGTTGCCGTTGGTTCGTGTGTCTATTTATGAGTGTCGCCGTTGCTTTGTGTGTCTGCTTATGAGTGTTGCCGTTGCTTTGTGAGTCTGTTTATCAGTATCCGCTCTGATATTTGATCAAATGAATTATACGGTGCATAGTTGTAAATACTATTTGACCCGACCCGAGTCATAACTATGAATATTGAAAGTGAGAATTGTTTTTGAACTAACAGTCACGCCAAGCCAGTTCGTTGTTTTTTCACGTTACAATTCAGATGTTTTCGTATGAGAAATAATAATAATATCGTCTCAGCCGCATTTCAGCCACGGTGTCCATCTCTATAGAGACTAGCCATCTGTGCCCTCCCAGTTCCGTCATTCTCCTATTCCGATGGGATCGGCAATCAGACACGAACGGAGAGAAATATGGCGCAGGACCAATGGCTTAACGTGCTCTCCGAGGCACGAGGTTGTGAAACCGCCAACTTTCCGACTTTGGACTGTTATTAGAAATTAAAAAACACATTGTTCCGACCCGGGACTCGAACCTAAGTCCCTACGACTGTTACTAGACCACCTTAACACTAGACCACCAGGCAGTCGAAAAAAAAACAAACATACTTACAAACTTCTTCATTTATGACATTATTATACACCCATTATTGTTATGCGTTTCTTTCCCTTTCTCCGCCCCTTCAATAGTCCACCGCCTACTCACAGACTGCATGAAACGCGACAGCATAGAAGCATAAGACAGTATCAAGTGAGCAAGAGGGAGGCATGACCGGGGAGGTACACCAGTCATGACGGCCGAATTCTTACTTTACTCTTACTTAAAAACACTAACTTAAAGTGACCCTCACCTACATCGGGAAAGGGGCCCTAGCCAGACGCAAACAAAGGTTTTAAAAACCTTTTATGCGTTATGAAAATAATCATTGATCATTATCTAAACATAAAACAAATCACATCCAAGTTTCATTATTCACAATGTGAAGTACTTGTAGTTATGTTTCGTGGTCGCTGGTGTTGAAAGAATACAGGGCACACCTACTAATGCTCAGCATAAGGTCAAATTACTCTAGAGTCTAGGCCTGTGAACAAAACAATGATCGCACACACCTGGATTACGGAACGTTTGATTGATGTGATTGTGTCTGTGTGTGCAATGCTAGGTTTTAATTGATGTGATTGTGTCTGTGTGTGCAATGCTAGGTTTTAATTGATGTGATTGTGTCTGTGTGTGCAATGCTAGGTTTTAATTAATGTGATTGTGTCTGTGTGTGCAATGCTAGGTTTTAATTGATGTGATTGTGTCTGTGTGTGCAATGCTAGGTTCTAATTGATGTGATTGTGTCTGTGTGTGCAATGCTAGGTTTTAATTTTCGTGAGCAGTCTAATACTTTTGCTACGGTAATGAAGTTAAATAGAGGTATTGGAATACCTTGAAAGTCTTTCTTTACCACAGCACGCTGGATAATAATAATAAATATTTCCGATACTTTACGTCGCGCCGCCGCGCCGGTGTGAGAGATGTCTCTGTGAACGTGCCGGTCCCATTTGGCAACACTACAGCCATCAGTTACGTACTGTTGTCGAGCTATTTCTGAATTTGATGTATGTGTGGTTGTCATTCGTTCGCGCAAAAACTATTGAATGCATATGGATAAATTTGGCACAGGCAGGTCTAGGTTAAAATGATGTCTTGAGTTTACTCATTACAATGAAACTACTAACGGATTTTATAGCATTTTATTTATTTAGTAGCCCGAGAGAGTAGAAAAGAGAGCTGAAAATATTTTCAACTATCATGGCCACGGTGCAATGGTTGCTAATCGGCGAAAAGACATATATTAACTGTTTATTGTGTAATGAGTAATCAAAATACTTCAACTCCCGAAAAAAACTGTAAAAATACACCAAAGACACTCGTATCATAGATATCCAGTAATTCAGGTCCGTGACTCCAACCGTAGCATATAAAAAATCAGTTTAAAAATAAAAATCACTTCAACACTCGCCGGAGCTAAGCTGCGCTTATTACGAACTTTTTCACTTTTTACACATTCAAACCGTACGAGTGATAATCTTGTTTTTATAGCTGAATATTACGGGATAATGGCGGCATGTGTAAGGAATGTTTGTTTTGTTGAGCTGTGCATGGGTTTATGTTACGTATGTTAAGGGTGAAGTATGGATTCGGTTAAGATTATTTATATATATTTACTAGCTGAACCTGGATGACAGGGTTTATGTTGGTTGAACAAGTATTAAAAATAGTAATATAATAAAAAATATTCTCAGGCTGAATATGCATATAAAATTTGCTAAAAAGTAGTAGAGCCGTTTTATTTTTTATCAGTAAATCTCGGAAGTGTAAGGTACTTAGCACTATAAAAAATAGATTGTAGCCTATTCTCAGACTGAATATGCATATAAAATTTGGTAAAAAGCAGTAGAGCCGTTTCATTTTTTATCAGTAAAGCTCGGAAGTGTAAGGTACTTAGCACTATAAAAAATAGATTGTAGCCTATTCTCAGACCGAATATGCATATAAAATTTGGTAAAAAGCAGTAGAGCAGTTTTATTTTTTATCAGTAAAGCTCGGAAGTGTAAGGTACTTAGCACTATAAAAAATAGATTGTAGCCTATTCTCAGACTGAATATGCATATAAAATTTGGTAAAAAGCAGCAGAGCCGTTTTATTTTTTTATCAGTAAGGCTCGGAAGTGTAAGGTATTTACTCATCATTGTGACACGAGAATATTATATACAAGATGATTCAATGAAGCTCTGGTCAGAGGAAGGTGGAGAACGTGAAGGGAGGTGTTTGCTCTACAATAAGATTCATATACGGCTTAATATAACATAATAATAATGTATTCGGTTTTCTTTTTTTTTTTTGTATTGGGATTTTTAGGGAAGTGTCCATTAATTTTGAGATTTTTGAGGATAGGAGAGAGTCAAAACGAATGTCACTCTCGTGGTAGAACTGTTTCGTTTACGCCTGATCTTTCAGACTACTATCTTTTTAGCACTATCATAAGGGATCAGACGAGCGGTCAGAGTCTATTCGTTGACTACCGAAGCCTATTGACATAATGATTGGTAACCTTTTTACCTCCTCCCCTCCGATCAGCCAGTGGAAACTTACTTACAGTTGAAACCTAACGCCACAGCACAGTTCATCAGCCATTTATGGTAGTACCATGTGAGATAGAGGTCCCCGGACATATTTCACTACATCTATTGTCATCATATATGTATGTATATCATAGAAAAGAAGGTAACACGTCTTCATAGTGATTACACATATGTTCATGGGCGTGGGTAGTCGTAAAAAGTTCGTTCGCTTCCCTAGACTATATATGCCATAACAGTATGGCAAATGCAATAAAATCGTCAACAGTAGTAGGTCCCCCGAAAATAAAGAAAAAAGATAAATCTACAACCATCCCGATGATAATATAAATCTTATCAAGAGCTTATGATAATTTATTGACTCCATAAATAGAGTGATCGTGTATATGAGATCTTTGTGTATTTCACAGTTGATCCTCGAAAGAAGTCTCGTAATTTTTCTCGCAAGCACACGCTCGCGTAGGCGCGGCGCCCGCGGCCAGCTATCTCGGTGAACAAATTATAATTTCAAAATACCCATCGATTTATGTATGTTCATCTGAATAGCGCTGCTCCATTTTAACTCGTGCCCTACTATTGTAATTCGTACTCGCTATTATATGCGAGATGCGCCAATTTTTTTTTATTTGGATTTCTTTTGCAACGTTTCCTATTTTTTTTGTTTATATGTTTATATGTAAACTATTGAAAACAAATTGTGTAAAAAAAACTCATATCATTTTTTTATTTGAATTACATCTTCAAATTGGAACTAAATACGGACAAGTATTCTTTAAAAAAATACTCTGCCACATTTTTTAAACCAGTTCAAAAGTACAGTCGAATAACTTGAGGGCGCCAGGAGTTTAATATTCTTTATTGGGGTAGTTATAAACATCTTTGTCTTCAAACTTTCCTTATAAAAGAATTAAAAATGAAATTTATACCAGTCGAATAACTTGAGGGCGCCAAGAGTTCAATATTCTTTATAGGGATTGTTATAAACATCTTTGCCTTCAAACTTTCCTTATAAAGAATTAGAAATGAAATTTATACCTTTCTCATATATCTATAATGAAACAATATGTTCTTCCTTTAGATTATTTCCAAAAGCTTCTGAGGTGGTTTGATTTCACGTTTAGTTTCACGTTTGATGCAGTTTATTCTATTTCTGTAGGTAACATACACTTAATATACTATTTTTAAAGTGCACTGTTAAGTGTGTGTAGTATAGGCTTTACGGTCATCGGTATAGAGCCACCTGCGCATGTTACATTATAATGTATGCATGCAAGTGTTTGCTCAGGTACAAGTGCACTCTCTATTCTCTATTCCAATGGAATGGCAAACCGACACGATCGGCGGAAAAGCAGGCACGGGGTTGTCACAACGCCAACTTCCTAACTCCTAGGTTGTTGCTGTCCGGGCTTCGAGGCATATGATATATGAATATAATATGTTTTGTGTAAAATATATAAGAACAAGAAGACTTTTATTGAGATAATTAAATTTACATACACGGTTACACCAACAACAATAAAATAAAGTAGTTACTAATCTAACATAACTAATAACAGCACACAATTTATAAACGAAATATTTGGCCTATACAATTTTTGTTAAAATTTAAATTTAAACACAAAAATAAGGAGAAAAATATGTACATATATTAATAATATAAATGTTGGGATTACAGCAAAAAGTAATATGAATTATTTCTACTAATTGTTTGCCGGAACATAATTCCTCAAAAGTTGACCACTCAGTTAATGCTTACGATATCCGGAAATATCGTTATCCTGACATTATGTAGTCCCTCAGTTAACAAAAAGTGTCCTCGAGTCAGTTGAGCAACTAAACATTTCAAAACAATACTAACTTAAATGAGTTATATTTATGTATGCACCCACAACAGTGACAATTTAAAATAAGAATGTGTAATTAAAGATAGGTAATAAAATTTGTGGAGCTTACTTGTATGTATTGATGTTAATAATAATTGAAAACAATAAAATTAATAAGTGATAAATTATGTAAAACATTAATTAAAGTCAAGCAATAAAATACATCATTGTATGTTTTCACTTTACCTGCTGATGATGCAAGAGCATATAAGAATGTTATCGATGCTAAACAGAACTATTTAAATCAAACTTACGTCATGTTTTAAATAGTTGTGTGTAATTGTTTTGCTTTTATGTAATGAATATATTGGGGTCCTTGAAATGCGATGTAAAGTGGCAGTCGGGAATCAGAGCCTTTGAAAAAAATACTTAAAAACACAGACCAGTATACGTAATTAGATAAATGTATAATTAATTATTCCGAACATATATTAATGTTGTTAATGACTAACTAATTATCACGGTTAGTTAAATATTACGGTTTACGGTTAACATTATCTTATATATAAAATTCTCGTGTCACAATGTTACTCCTAGTACCTTACTCCTCCGAAACAGCTTTACCGATTTTTACCAAATTTTATACGTATATTCAGTAGTATTCAGTCTGACAATATTTTTCATACCCCTATGTGGTAAGAGCTCTTCACTCAAGAGTTGGTCAGCTAGTTTTTTATTCATTTTAGTAAGTATGGTGTCTTCAAAATCGATTCCATAACATCGAAGTGTATTCATAATCAGTTACCCCGCGAATTAACATTTAAAATCGGAACGAAACATTGGTATCGCGCGCGTTTTATTTCGAAAAAAGAAATTTCTCGGGCGCCAGTCACCTATAATTTCAGAGGGCTTTTTAGATTTAAAACAGATATTTATTGTTATGGTTACAGCTTAAGACCCGTAAATTTGTTCATTATCATGCATCGATATTACAATATAGTTTTTTAGTCCTATACAAATTATAATTTAAATAACAATACGTCTATAACAATTGTGTAAAAAATCGATTTAAAATACGTAGGTACCTACAGAAAAACTACTTACATAGTGTGCGTGTGTCCTCTAAATCGGACTCAAATGGTACCTATGGTCAGGTTTGATGCACCTGTAAGTATGAGAGTATTAGGCGGTTGGTAGAGATGTCTCTTGGATTTGCTTTCATCAATAATTTTATAGCCAGCGACTTCGATTAAGGCTTTTTCAAACGTAATCTTAAATTCCGATACACTCTTATAGAAAAAGTTTTCTTAGCTCGACAGCATAGCAGAGGTATCTCTCCGATGTGCCGGCCACATAGACGCAAGTCTAAGTGTAATTTTTCTAATAAGACAACGTAGGTAATAAAACTGGGTATTACAGTAATTATAGTTTCCTAAATTACGCCCAGAATCCGTTTTACCATTAGATAGTATTTATCGCAATTTACTTTCACGTAACACAAATATGATTATATATAATAATTGTACTGTTGTAATGATACCTTCCACCATGAAAAAAAAAAAACAATCGATATATTTTTTCGAGGAAATTCAGCAAATATGACTGTTATTATTATTGTTATTATTATTACCTCTATCAATCTTAATACAGATCCTCCTTACAGGAGGCATACGAGCAATTGGAGCCTATTGATGAAAGCCGACGCAAATGGGCCATCGAAAACTCACAGACCGCACACAATAATATAGCTATCACTTAAAGGCCCCGTGTGAGTGACGTAATTCCATTCATAAGTCATAAAAAACTTATAAGACCTGAGTCTTATAAGTTTTTTTATAGTATGGAGAGGCAAACGAGCAATCCGAGCCTTTTTAAGACCGCTGACGCCTATGAACATCCGCATAACTACTATGCCAATACATTGCCCTCCTTTTCTCTTCCTCGCCAATGGGCTACCGGCTACTCACCAACCGAACCGCAGATGTGACTTACGATATCACGTACACATGTACCTTCTCGAACGTACCGGGCCAATAACGCTGCAATGCAGCATGTCACTACCTCTTAGTTAAGTTTATTGAGCGTTTAACATTATTGAGCATACCTAGCACTCAACACAACAATGTTGAGACATGTTACATAGCGGCGTGAGTTCCGCGCGCCTATCAGAGGTCATCTCGTTCTGAAGGTCAGATGATACCAGTATACGGCGTATGATAACGCAATACACTTGTGGTGTACGCGGGAGGAATTCCAAAAGTGCTCTCTACAATTTGTTGTCAGGCGGCAAGACTTCATCACGTTATATATTTGGCATTATCAACTGAAAAAATGGAATAGGAGCGTAGAGTAGGAGAGTAGAGTAGGAGAGTAGGGGTGAAAACTGATCAAACACAACGAGTGACGCTTGAACACGGATTCATTACTCAACAAACATAATGTAAGTAGAGCTGATGCAGACTTAACCTAATAAATTACTTGCGCGTCCCATTAAACGTTTCGCCACGTTTATTGTTTATGGGGAGAAACATACAGTGGCGCTCTTTTACCACTACCGATTTTCACACCCAGCTTGATTGGAATTTAGACTTGTTGCCTTCCGTCCTATCCTTTTTTGTGTTGACGCGGGGAAATGCATTTACGCGCCTTCACTGGCCCTGGATGGGGTCCAGTGATGTGTGAGGCTCGCGGCACATTATATAGTGCCGAGTATCCACAAAAATCACCGCGAGTGCCGTCAGTCCCACCTTAGGGGAGGTGCCCCGGGGCAGCAAATCATCGGGGCACCTTAACGACAAGTCAGCCCCCGAAGGGACCGACGCCACCTCCACAGATGGGGTTGTCCCGCACCACAAGACAACCCCACCGACTTTGGGACAGTGCAATGGGGTGAGGTTCCCATCCTCGCCCCCTGCCCCGTGCGCAAATGCGCCGCCACCTTTTGCTCTTTTGTCCCCTCTTCTTATAAGAGGGGTACAAAGAACGGCACCTCCTCCTGCCCTTTAGTCCCATCTTCTTATAGGAGGGCTACCCAGAGCCGCCACCTCCTCGGTTCAAATTGAAAAAAATGAGTGCTGCGCTTGCGCGTACTTATCAAAGCTCAGCCTACTTATATGTACTGTCTGTATAATTTTTAACAATTTCTACATGTTAACGGGACTGGCTATATACTATGGATATAAGTGAAAATTCGATATTATATAGCTAAATAATCTGCGATAAAATCCATTAATTAAATTTAAAAAATGTAATGCAACATTTGTGTAAATTTAAGACCTGATATATTAAATATTAATCCAACTCGAGTACTTGGCACAGAAATTGAAATACCAAATGTCAGGTTATAAGATGTCCTCATTGCTGAACATAAGGAAAGGGCAACCTTTTAATGTAAAGGTCACTTCTTTTACTATCGCTGATTAGCTAAACCAGAAGCCTTTTGCAACTCCCAGAGGTACTTTTTACAAAAGCCCTCGTTGTGACTCCGCAAAGTAATTAGATCACAACCACAATTAGCATGATACCTATATTCTAAATGTATTTATCGTAATGCAACATACACAATAGCTAGCGCTCCGTCCCGGTTGCACCCGTAAACTAATTATACACTAAAACCTTCATCGGGAATCGGTATATCCATGGGTGAAACCAGCATTAAAATCCATTCATTTGATTTTGAGGAAATACAGATAGACAACTTATGGGGATTTTATTTTATATTAAGTATTACAAATTATTATATTTTACGCAGGGAAAATGCCTTCCGACGGAGCCGGGGTTCGCATAGCATGACAAACGAGCTGCTAGACTTATAACCGATGCGAGGTCCTTCGGCTGCAGTGGTGCTAGGCTGGACTCATCCGCAGCCAGACTATGGGTATTAAACCATGTCGTAGCCTCTGTGGGTTAGGTGCTTATCCTGGATTCCCTGCCGCGGATTTCTTTCATAACATAAGACATTCTGCGATCTCCCACGTATAACCAGTGGGACAATTATTATTGTGGTGCAAACTTATTTTTCTATGGAATAGGGGACTACCGACGCCCATGAACATCCACATAATTACAGGGCCTCCCCCCTAATGGGCCACCGGCTACTCACAAACCGCACGAACATGGCAGGTATACAGCTACATCAGCGTGTACTAAATTTGTTACTTGTGTAGTATTTTATAAATTATAAGTGCAAAAGTACGAGCCGACATACTTTAATCTATTTCTCTGTCATACGACTTTTTGTGGAACAATGTCACTATTTTAGTAATGTCCCTGATCAATGACAGTCTGCGCGGGTATGTTCAATTGCGAACCCATTAATACAATAATAACAGGTTTGAACCCATGATGTATGGTCTAAGAGCCTGCGACTGTCTTTGTGTATAATTTGAGACTGGTAGACATTATTTATTATCTCACTTGTTGGTCTTTTTTGTAATGTTGATATCAAAAGCATAAGATTAACAACAATCTAAGGCTACGCCATTCAGGACATATTTACAGGGAGTGTCAAATATATAACGGTCCACTGATGTATTTAAAGTAAATTCAGAACTTGGAATTATTGCTCATATTTCTTTTACAGTATAGGCAATCTGCAATTGCTATACACTTACGTTTCCTTTTCTCCTCACCTCCAATGGGCCATGCACTACCCACAAACCACACGGAACGCGACTGCCTAGCACTTTACGGCGTTAGCACGTGAGCGAGTATTGCCTCCACGGATGTGTCTCTTGATATGATGCGGCCGGCAACGCAGCTTAATTTGCCTAGTCTTGCGGATGTCTATGGGCGACGGTAGTCACTAGCCACCTGCTAGTTTGCCCCCTGTCTCCTACAAATTTATTGTTCTATAAAAGGAATTACTAATGGAGGGTAAAGGGCTGTTAAAGGTTTATTCAGACTTTTAGATACATTTATTTAATGATTGATGGCATTCCATATTCACAATCCAGAACAAAAAAAAAATAGTACAAGAAACAAACAATGGAATCAATACTGTTTTTAATAAGCATTAAATCGCAATTTAATAAAAAAAGGTGTAGAGCTCCTTTCAAATAATTAATAATTCGTGCCCCGTGACACGAAGAATAGATTATCCCGTGCGGAAAAGACCAAACCTATTTAATTATCATTTGGTGACGGCAAATAGCGTCCGCCATCATGCCGTCCACTACGACGAGAAAAAGAAAGGAGTGTCATTTCTTCAACACCGAGCACACTGAGTCTAACAGTCAGAGATGATAGATATACATTTTTATAAAATGTTTAAGTAGCAAAATATAATTGCTACAGTTTATCGATTGATTTAGGCTCGAAAAACATAAATTTAATATGCAATCGTACACTAAGGACCTACTGTGAATCATAATGTGTTAAAATATTTTTGTCTTTAGTAAATAACTGACAGCTGACACTCAAGACTTGGATTATTCTACAAAAGCAAAGAAATATATAAATAACGTTAAAAATGTCAGTGGCAAGTCCCAAGAAGGGAAATGCTACAGATTCTAAAAACTCTTGTTTCAGCGGCAGATTATCGTGTGTCATCAAACTGTATCATTTGGTATCTAGCCTCAGAAGGGACCATAAAAATATATGTACCTGGGTCGAGTGGTAAGACATATCATACTTAAAAGTTATCTTCACTTCCATCGCTCTTCCGTATACAGAATTCTTAAAGGCAATTTTATAGAACAATGCGAAAATCGATATTTAACTCGGAAGTATCTACGTAAGCAATTTAATTAGGTACTTAAAAGACATTCAGAACTGGCAAAAATAGAGAACATGTAGAATCACTGATTAGGTCTTAATAATCACACGCATTTAAAATACGCTCAGGGTTTCTATGCTTATTATGAAATCAAATAAAAACCGGTTGGCTTTTAAGAAAAAAACTAACATTTGGTAGTTGACTCCTCCTCGGCTATTAAAAAAAATGAAACATATAAATAGCGTAAAATATTTATATCAAGTTCAACAAGGGACATGTCGCACAGTTCCCAGCGGTCCATTAGCGTGTATCATCCTGTATCACCCTGTATCTAGCAAGTCCGGGGAGAACCGACACTTGACACTGTATCGACGTCCACGATAGCTCGTCATCTTACGGCTAAAAGCCTTCGTAAATTACGTCAAACTATTTTGAATCAATCGTGTTTTTTCATTGGCCGTAAAATATAAATAACCAGTTTGGGTTAAGGATGGACTAGCTTTTGCACGCGACATTTTACGCGTGGAATGTGGAATGACGGAACCTGATGTCCTAAGTGGCTAGTGTCAACGTGAAAACGGAAACTGTATATATAGAAATTTAAAAAATTTCCGAGCAAATTTTTCGCATTCTGAAAATGTAGGTATACAAACCGATTAAAATGGTTTAGGATGACATAGTTTTCTTAGCGGTAAGTACCTTAATTGTGACAAATTCCAAATGTACTAGGTTTTAATCCTTTTTATGGGATACGTGACAATGAATATATGCTTTTTCTTTTGAAGTAGCTACTACTGGTTGGCGACGCTATTGCACCCGCCTCTATAATTCCTCGGAATAGCGCAGAAATTTGTGTCTCCTAGTTTAGGGAGACGATAGAGGGACATACACCCCTATTTTCCCGCAGATGGGAAGGTGTACCGGTATGTCTGTGGGCGTACCCTATTGTGATTATATTAGGGACCGAAAAGGGGGATACGGTCCCCCTCCCCACGCGACCAGTACATGTAATCAATAAACATATCACGCATCGGTACACATCTTACATTGAACTTTGTCGAGCTATACTTTGCCTGTTGGAAGTTATCTTTTCGGCGACAATACAACTTAACTAAACAAATACTTTAAACGTACTCTAATAAAAGTAATATTTTCCAGATGATTGATGTCGTTGCATACACATTATTTTCACTTTTATAACACATCATCTTCAACCAT
The DNA here is from genome assembly GCA_017140195.1 of Eumaeus atala. Taxonomy (NCBI): domain Eukaryota; kingdom Metazoa; phylum Arthropoda; class Insecta; order Lepidoptera; family Lycaenidae; genus Eumaeus; species Eumaeus atala. Next base: position 345,714 of record JAFELO010000883.1, read on the forward strand.
AAGTTTGTTTTTTCTACCTTGGCAGTAGGCTAAGAATTTGAAAAATGAATGGTAGGCAATAATTAGAACTTGTTATTATTATTATGAATTTTTCTTGTTTCTGTTGAGATGGGATTGTACTCACGTCGTGTGTGGTGTCGCCCCTGTGTATCCTCTCCTCCGTCTCCTTGACTCGTTCCGTGATGTTCCTGGTCAGCACCCGCCGCTCTTTCTTCTCCCGCACCTTCCCGTCAGGGTTGGCCACCACTCTGGAGGACACCAGCACCTTCGCGTCCGCGGGCGCTATCACGTCATCTATTGGTGCGTCTAGCGCTGGAAAATTCAGACCAGGTTTAGGAACCAGTATTTTAGACTACATTTAGAGTCATACGGATAGTATATTGCATGGCGGATTGAAACATGCATAGAAGGGGAGGACGAAGGGATGACAACACTGTTCGTTTGTCCCATTGTAATATAAAAAATAGAATAAAAATCCGATTTAAGGAATAAAAAACAGGCCATATGCGTGTTGGACGCTAGAAGTGTTGGGTAAAAACGACGAAAACCACGATTATTGAATGAGAGCCCCCAAAAATAACCAAATTATCTTATTTTTTCGGCAACCGAAATACATCACCTGTGACAATTTCAACTCTCAAGCTATCACGGTTCATGAGATACAGCGTGATGACAGATGGACGGACAGACGGGCAGTGAATCCTTAGCTATATAGTTTCATTTTCTACCCTTTGGGTAAGGAACCCTAAAAGAGAACTCAATAAGTACCGCGGCAGAAGCACCCACAGAAGCAGAAGCAATCTTAATAGGTGTTTTAGGAGGAGGCAGTGCCATGCCACACATACCAGCCGAACTGGAGTGACACGGCCGGGGAACATCACATGATACCGACGAGAAGTGACAGCTATGCTGACGCATTTCGTGTGGTATGTGACTAGCCGTTGGCCCATTGGAGGGGAGGAGGCAAGGAGGGCAATGCATCTGCATGACAACAATAATGCGGATATTTATGGATGTCTGGAGTCGTCAATATGCTTCAATTGCTGGTTAGCATCCCTATAATATAAGACATCTCCTCTTTGGCGTGCCCAGCCGCCTTCTTCTGGGGCGTGACCGCCTCGCAGAAGGAGACCATCGCCTCCACTTGAACAATGAAGCTGCGACCGCTGACATAACATGCCAGCTATAACGACTGCGCTTACTGGTATTCAATAAATTATTTGTTGGATGATGCGACCGGACCTTGGTGAGTTATTGTCACCATCACTATTAACATAGGGAAAGTTTTTTTAAGGATGTTAAATATTTATCAGGTGAAAAAAAAGTTGCCCGGCTGGTGTTGCCAAAAGAATTTCTAAATTATTGTGATCGAGCCGGTTTTTACAATTACACACCCGGTAAAGGCCGATTTTTCTTATTTTTTATTATTAAAATGATTGTACCATACCATTAAGATAAGGAGTATACGGCGTTTGCACATTTGAATAGAATAGAAGACGTTTACCTTCTTTTTTTCACATTATAAGAGTACCACCCTATAATAGGAGGGAAGGAGGGCTGCCCATCCGCATAACAATAACGCGGTTATCTATGGGTGTCGGTAATCGTCGAAAGACTCCGATGTCTCGTTTTCCCCCTACACTGTAAATAGGCGTAATTGCTACTCTTTCACGCTAAAATTACTGAACGAATTTGGATAATATTTAACACAGATATACTTTACAAAATAGGTATAGATAAGTAATGTTATATACTTGTGTTGGTGTGTTACGTCGGGATGACACATTGAGAACTGTGTGAGTGTGAGCATCCTTGACTGTGTCATCCCGACGTATTCCCGTGTTCCGTGTATTTCCCGTGATGAACACACCCAAGATGTAATGTAAGAGGCAGCGCCTTGCTGCATAGGAGGATGTAGTGCCATGCATAGTGCCTGGCACTACTTCCTCATATGCAACGAAATTGGGCCGGCACGACCGGGGAGGTACGTCTCGCTCACTTGATACTACCATAAAGTGACACCTACGATGTCGCGTTTCATACTGTTTGTGAGTAGCCCGTGGCCCTTTGGGTGGGGGTGGTGAAAAGAAGGGCAACGTATTGGCATAATTATGCTGATGTTCATGGGCCTCAGTAGACGTTGAAAGGCTCCGATTTCTCGTTGGCCTCTTGAAAAAGAAAAAAGGTGTCCTCATCTCATGGTGTTCGGGCCGCACAGGATGTGTGAGTGTCTAACACAGGCCCCACAGCTGTCATCTTCTTTCTCTTGTCTCAAGACAGATCATATTCTTATCTATTGTGTATTTATCTTGGCAGATGTGCAACAACTAGTGAACAGTATGCATTTACCATCAGTGGCCGACTTCTCTTCTATCTCTCCAACAATCTTCTTTTCTTCTTGTTTCTCAGGTAGGCGATGCTGAAAAAGAGAATAACGATTTTATCTTCTTTTTTTTTACTCTCGGCAGTCTATAAAAATATATTCCTCTATGGGACAGCGAAAGGATTTTGATACATTCGTTTCTTACGGTGATACTGTCTCACACCATAAGTTTTTCTTTTTATAGAATAGGGGGGGGGGGGCAAACGAGCTATCGGAGCCTTTTTACGGCTACCGACGTCCATGAACATCCACATAATTACATGCCGCTGCGTTGCCCTCCTTTCCCCGCTCCCTGCCAATGGGCCGCCGACTACTCACAACCCGCACGAAACGCGACACTGAAGGTGTCACTATACGGCGGTATTATGTGAGCGAGAGGCAGCTCCCCGGTCGTGCCGGCCCAATTCCGTTGCATAGGAGAATGTAGTGTCATGCACTATGCATGGTACTACTTCCTCCTACGCAGCATGGTACGCGATAAAATTCGTTAAATAGTCACAATAATAAAATATTCTTGTACTAAGGAATAATTTGACGCAGTCACATATTTATCTACATCGTGTTCATGCTAATCTTCATTATCAGCCCTCATCGGTCCACTGCTGGACATAAGCCTCTTTCAATGAACACCAAGACGACCGATCTCCTGCTACTAGCATCCATCCTGGACCGGCTACTGGACGGAGATCGTCTTCCCACCAGCGTAACGGTCGTCCAACACTTCGTTTCCTTAAACGCGACCTCCACTCCAGAACCTTATCGGCCCATCTGTCTTCTGTTCTTCTGTGTGTGTGACCAGCCCATTGCCACTTCACCGAGCTCATTCGTCGCGTGATATCAGATACTTTAGTTCTCTGCCATCTGGCTTCGTTACGAATTCTGTCGGACAGAGAAACACCCAACATAGCACGTTCAATAGCCCGTTGAGCTACTTGCCAAACCTGGGTGACGAAAGAGTCGTCAAAGGGCACTCGTTCTCTTAACAACGAAGAGGCTTCAGCGAGGTGGTTGTTTGGTTTCGCGTCTGTTTCAAAGTGAAAGTGAAATGGACGAGAGCACCATTACCTGTATGAAAGCTTTTTTTTTTTTTTGATGCGGTGAAACGCATTTACGCGCCTTCACTGGCCCTGGGTGGGGTCCAGCGGTGTGTGTGGCACGCGGCACATTATATAGTGCCGAGTACCCAAAAAACCACCGCGAGTTCCACCAGTGAGGCCTTTGGTGAGGTGCCCCGTAACAACAAATCATCAGGGCACCTCGACGGCAAGTCAGCCACCGAAGAGACCGACGCCACCTCCACAGATGGGGTTGTCCCGCACCACAAGACAACCCCACCGACTTTGGGACAGTGCAATGGGGTGAGGTTCCCATCCTCGCCCCTTGCCCCGTGCGCAAATGCGCCGCCACTTTTTGCTCTTTCGTCCCCTCTTCCTATAAGAGGGGTACAAAGAGCGGCAAATCCTCCTGCTCTTTAGTCCCCTCTTCTTATTGGAGGGGTACTAAGAGACGCCACCTCCTCGGTTCAATTGGCTTCGCCCAAGATGTCTCGGCTAGCCCCAGGCTACTAAGCCCCACCGCCACGACAAGGCTTGAACCATGGTGGGGACCTGATCTGTGCTTGCCAATCCGCCTGCTCAGCGTGGCAGTTACGAGCGTTTTCCTCCAATGGTCGACAGCTAAGCATTATACGACCACATATTTTTTTCATACCTTAAAACATTTCGGAGTAAACTCGAAAAAAAATAAAAGCACTTATAATTGTTTTTATACGTTTATCTCCATCCAGTGTGGTACATTTTAAAAGCTGAAAAAAGACTTTCGCTTGAACTTAGAAATTAAAGCAAAATATATATCAATATTAACATACATTCTTAATAAGATAAAATTCAGCGTGCGTTTATTAATTAACTATGCAATTATCGATGCAAAAAAAACACCAATATAGAAAGTCACTTTCGTATTTGAAATGGTTGATAAGTACTAAGCTCTAGAATTATTAAATCTTGAAGGAGAAAGAGGAAACGGCGCAAGGCGTATCAGCTTTTTTTTTGGTTCCTTTTTTTTTTAGACGGAAACAGTATACTTTCGTTAGGTCCCTCTTTACATAGTCCCTCTGCCTGTCAGGGGTTAAAGAAGCGGTGGGAATAAATTGCTATGCATATTTTTGTCTTATCATCCCCTCCAATGAGCCACCTGCTACTCAGAATTGGCAGAAACCGTGACAGCGAAGCTGCCACTTTACGGCGGCTTTAACCGCTAAAATGCGGTTTTCGAGCGTGAATCAAACCCCGCCCGTCATATGGGGGGCGAGGAGACCGGCCTCCTCCGACAAGCCAAACTATAAACGAGCTCAATTATCCTTTCTCACGTTACCGCATCAGAAATGGCATCGTGCGCGCGCTGTCCCACTAGCGTGGTGTTGGGGGACCGTCTCTACCTTTTCGGTCTACAAGCAAACTCTGTGGGAAAAGAGGGGGGGTCTGTCCCCCTGTATCGTGAACTGTCCGATGAACTGCAGGGGCGGGTGCAATGGCGTCGTCAACCAGTAGTAAGTCCCTCCAAAAAAAAAACTTTACAGCGGTGTTATTCGAGGGACCCCCGGTCGTGCCTGCGCTTTACGCTGCAATACAGTAGACGATTATGTTTCTTACATAGGCGGTGCCGTTTGTCATAAAAAACATCTCAATTACCTCGGTTTGTAGCAAGTTAGTGGTGTGAGTGTCCTCGTTGACCGAGGTGGATATCTTCGGCCCCGAATCGCTCAGGATGCGCCCATCTTCTAGAAGGAGTTCGCGCTTCACTCTGGTGGCTATCTGCCTCGTCGTGGTCACCTCGCTCGTCTTCTTTGTTACCCATTCCTCTGTAAGAAGACAAAGGATTCGTAAGACTCTATTTCTATTTCATCGTCATCATGAACCTTAGTCAGTTCTCAGTAGGTACATTTCATGAGCCTACCATGGTTTAGACCTTACCGTGGCCTAGGACTCCTGGGGTGAACCCAGGAAAAGCGGAGGCGTGTTTGCGCAAATGTCAAGGGGCGAGGATGGGAACATCACCTCACTACACTATCCCAAAGTTCGTGAGGTTGTCCTATGGTGCGGGGCAACCCTTCTGTGGAAGAGTCCTCGTTCCCTTAGGGGAGTGATTAGCCGTCGAGGTGCCCTTATGTTTTATGGTTCCGGTACACCTCATCAATGGCACGGATGGCACTCGCGGGGGTTTTCGTGGTTATGATCATCATCAGCTGGACAACGTCCAGTGCTGGACATAGCCCCCCCCCCCACATTCGCCACTGTAATGTGCCGCGAGCCACACACACCACTAGAAAGTTTGTATGTATGATATTTTTATACATAAAAAACGGAATTAGATGTAATGGCACAAATTGCCTAATACGATGGAATAACATGATGTTAATAATATACCGAAATATGTTTGTTTTTGATCCCCTTGTGATAGTTATTCCGCTGTATTGTTTGTACGTTTATTTTATGAGATAGAAGTCAAGAGAGCAGGTGGATAGTGACTACCGTCGCTAATGGACATTTGCAAGATTGGGCGTCTTGCGGACATGTTGCCGGCCTTTAGGGTATAGGTATGACCTTTTCTTGAAGACGCCTAAATGGTATCAGATCGGAAATACCGAGGGTGGCAGCTGGTTCCACAGTACAGTTGTACGCGGTAAGAAGTGGCGTTTAAACAGCACTGTCGTGGAGTTACGGACATCAAGGTGATAGGTTATTTCTTATAAATTGGCGCCAATTTGTGCCATCGCGGGGCCCATTGGGGGGGAGGAAAGGTGGACAACGCATCGGCATAGTTATTTTGCGGTCCATGGGCGTCAGTAGTCGTAAAAATGCTCCGATTTGTCCCCGTATACTGAAAAAAATATATAAATCATTATAAATGTATCCGGTTACCTTCTTTGGTCGTTGCTATTGTTTCCCCCGGCTCAGCCTGGAACAAAAATTAAATAAGTCAACATCATATACTTCAAAAATTAATTTCAATAATTTTAGAGATGCACTTCTCGTTACTTCCTTTATTTCCTCCGTGTGGTATGACTGGATCGATACAATTAAGGGAATTTTACCTCTGGTGTTACGGATGTCTGTAGCCCTTGGTAATCACTTCACGTAACCGGCCTGTTCCAGTGATAGCAATATGGTATAGTGTGTGTTACGTATTATAGGGTATATTACGTGTGTTATGTATATAAATTAAACTAGATCCTACTTAATGGTTTTAACCATGAGCAGAGAAATAAAAATTTTATATCTATGTGATGAAACCTACCGATTGTGTATTTGGTTGATAAGTACACTTAGAATACCAGTTGGTTATTTAATCTATAATTTAATGATTATAAAAATCACATCAACTACATTTGTCAGTGTTTCATTAATAATTGAAGAAATAAACAAATACAAAGTGTTAAATAGAATAAAGAGTGTAGTGCCGCCATCTCTTACCGAGTAGCTGAATCTCTTCGAACATTGCGGAGAGCTCGCGATATATCGTAAAAGTACTCGCGGCCGCCGCTTGATGGCGCCATGTTCACTTAACTTAAAGACTGTTACCATTAAGATACATAAAATTAATTAATCACACTTTTCACGGCACACTTCACTTAAAGTTTGATTATTACGAATATTTGTAAATTACTGTACGTAATTTATATTCGTCTCGTATATCTAGTAAGTGAAATCAATTTTTTTTAGCATAAATTTTTATATTTATGGAATTATTGCAAAATCTAATGAGATATTATTATCTCTTTGAATTTATAATAAAAAATTATGGAAAAATGGATTGATTGGAGTCATAACCGTACGGCGACTGAAGGCGAAGTTGAGTTACCAACAGCATAATTAGTGAACTAAACGGATTACCATTTGCATTTGGCAATGTACACGTAGGGCTGTCTGCTACGATTACTTGAAAATTTCATACTTATCATTACAGGCCCTTCGTGTAGAGAAAGAAGAGTCCTAATAAATGTATAATGCCTACAGAAGAGCCCACTACTATACATCCCCCGCTACATGTATCAGGCCAAAGATGTATTATCTAAAGTTCATGCTCACGTTATTGATGTCTTAAGTTTACGCAAATTTTACCCATTACAATAAAATTACTTTTACGGATTTTAGCGCGGGTCATTTCATGATCTGACTAGCCCGACTTTAGTGCATCCCGTTACCATGGTTGCACAAGATTTACTTCTGTAACATCGGGCTAGTTAAATGATTAAATAAACCACGTTAAAATCCGCGAAAGTAGTCTTTTTCAAATTAGCTCATGTTCAGGCAGCGGAGGTACAAGGTTTAAAAGTTTTTTGGTATTATTTTCTAATATCGGTCCGAAGTCAAATATAAGACCACTGGTGTTACCATTAACTCAGAGAGCAAGATCAAGAGCAGAATCCATCGGTCCTGTGCATAATTTATTTCTAGTCGGACTACCATTCCAGCAGAAAAAGAGGAAATATATAGTGTACTTGCGTAGTAGTGCCTGCACACACTCTTACTCTTGTGGACTATTTCGTGTCGTGCGCAGTTGGCTAGGCTCTATAGATATGTAGCCAAAATTCGACTAGGAGAACATTATAATACAGCTAAATTAATACACATTATATTTATTTGAATATAATATATATGGCTTGTGCCCTTAAAAAGACGTCTAGTGTTTAGATGGTTTCATGTGGCCTTTCAAAAACGCAGTAAACCGTATAATGTTTAAAAAGTAAATATTTTCAGGTTTATTTTAGGCAAACGGGGCCTTTTGTTGATCACCGAAGTCTATATACATCCACATAGAGCAGAAGCATCGCCTTCCATCTTCCCCTCAATGACGCACGGGAAGCTCAACCCTGCTCATCGCTAACCCTACCGCGCGCGTTGAGTATTCCACAAGCAGCGCGGCGCTTCCTGCGGGCTGCGCACGCGCACGTTGTACCGATACGCTTCGCTTCACATTTCACACCTATTATTTATTTATCGCTCTTTGTTTCCGATCATTATTATTTATTATCGAACTTCGCTAATTTGACTGCCAGTCATGACTGCAAGGTTGACCCAATTATAACAAATGTTACACGAGCCCCGCCAGGGTTCAAGACTTGTCGTGGCGGTGTGGCTCAGTAGCCTGGGGTGAACCCAGGCGAAGCCAATTGAACCGAGAGGGTTGCTCTATATAGCTTACAAGAGGGGCCTAGAGAGCAACAGGATGAGGCGCGCAAGGGGCAAGGTGTGAGGATGGGTTGACACATTGCGCTGTTCCAAAGTTGGTGGGTTTGTCCTATGGTGCGTGGCTATCCTTCTGCGAAGGTGTCGGTAGCTTAGGGGACGAATTTTGTAGTTTCGGGGCATCCCACCAAGGCCGGCACTGATGGCACTCGCGGTGGTTTTTGTGGGTATTCGGCACTATCATGTGCCGCGAGCCCCACACACCACCGGACCCCACCCTTCGCCGGTGAAGGCGTGTAGATGCGTGTTGACGCGGTCAACAAAAAAAAACATCAACGACAGAAAAAAATATTACACAAAGAACGGTAGTCCTCAGAACGGCCTCGAGAACCAGGATAGCAGAGCTCGGAGAGTCTTGGAAGTGATTCTCTCGAAAGCGTTTTGCAAAATTTTATATTTGAACATCATGTTGTCTCATTCCTAAGCAATTGTAGATATAATATTAATAATGTTATATAATCTATATATAAAACGTTCCCGATTCCGGCAAACGATATTCGAAAGCGAATGGTTCTGTTTTATAATCGAATTCCTACCTATGGGTGATCACTGATATCTGTTAATAATCTGTTAAATCCTTTTTTCATTTCCCTGTGGCTCGGATCTTCGAATCACTTGAAGGCTTAAATTTGTGTCGACATCTGCTCAGTTAAGAAATTGTTACGATGAGGCAAAACAGGAAAATGCTAATTAAATCGGTCATGGACCCCATGGTCCATTTGTCTCCTTATTTTTTGACATCTTTTTCAACCCAATCCTGATCTTTAAGAACTGCTACATATTTGTTGCTTAGTTTTTATTTCTTAAAATATTTTATTGCATTGGGTTGAAATCTTCGGTAGGTAAACTTTTGTATTTTTGTACGAAACGAGCATCAAATATGAGTTTGTAATGATTTTTTTACTGTATAATTTTTTTTTCTAGTGTATTGTATGGTCATCTATAAACGAGCAATCGGAGTCTTTTCGACGACTACCAACGCCCAAGTACATCCGCATAATTACTATGGCGATGCGTTGCGCTCCTTCTCTCCTCCCCCCGAATTTGTCCTAAATTACTGAGTTTCAAATTTTTCTTTTTATCTTGCATGTCTGATCATGATTCTAGGTAACCCTAGGGCCACCTTGACAGATGTAGAGACAAACGAACGAACAAAACGTGACATTGGAGCCTTTTAAAGACTACCAACGCCCTCCCCTCCAATGGACTAAGGGTGTTTTAGGGACGACTTTTATCTTCTTTAAGACACAATGTGCACTCGACTGTACCTTAACCTAAGAAAGTGGTGCGTATTAGCGAGGCTGGTCGCGTGGCCCACAGGGGACTGACAGACAAACGATACTGAAAGTTTCGCCCCTTCTTCTAACCTAATGAATGTTATACGTGACGGAAAATGAAGATTTATTATTCAATTCTGTACACTTTAAACTCTCTCTCTCTCTCTCTCTCTCTCTCTCTAGCAGATTTTAGTCCACTGCTAGACGTAGGGCTCTCCCAACGCGCGTCACCGAGCCGCTTTAACAAACATCAAAACATCAAAATGTCTTCAGCTAGTTGTAGCTTTGGTAGGGTTTCTCATCGTCTCATGTTCGGACACAGACGTAAGGTCCCGGTTTCGAGTCCCGAGAAGCGTTATTAAGTTTTTTTGGACTTATAATAAAATTTCGAATTCAGGGAATTGACGGTCATACAGCCTTGCCTTGGAGGGCAGGTTAAGCCTACGGACATACGCCCTATTTTTCTCCGATCGTGTAGGACAACCGTCCCATCGCAATAGTGAATAGGTGATTAAGGTAATAGAGACTAGACTAGAATCTGCGCACGACGTTACACGCAATGGGCTATACTCTTAGACATGCACTCCGGCCATGATCCTCTCAGCGCTGAGGCGAATTTAGAAACCGCGCGCGAGCTGCCCCCGACGTAAGTGCCGGGGGAGGAGGGGCCTCTCGGTCGCTCTGGCTCTGGCAAACACTCTCATATCGGGATGCATTACTCCCATTCGCGAGAGAGGGGGGGGGGGGTCATGGCGAGCAGCGTCCGGTCTAGGTAACCATTATTCTTTAAGCAATTGAAAATTGGACTACAATATTCTGAACATTGTAACACTCTACCTAGATCTAGCCAAGTGTAGACTAATTGTCTCAACTAAACATAATCCCATGTAGAGACACCATCGCGGTTTCTAGGTCTTAAGTGTTATGCACTCTTGTCTGTCGAATAAAAGGACTGGAACAAAGTTCACGCAAATATCTAACCTGGATAGCTATGAGCCGGACCAGGATGTTATTAGATAGCTATGAGCCGGACCAGGATGTTATTAGATAGCTATGAGCCGGACCAGGATGTTATTAGATAGCTATGAGCCGGACCAGGATGTTATTAATATTTATTTAATCATTTTAAATATTATATAATATAATCATCATCAATATCAGCCCTTATCGGTCCACCGCTGGACACAGGCCTCTGTCAGTGAACGCCAAGACGACCGATCTCCTGCTACTCGCATCCATAATAAGAGAAAGATTTTTTGCATAAGCCCATTGGGAGAGGACCACAAGAGGACAACGTATTCGCTTCATAATATTGCGGATGTTTATAATTAAAAACAGTGCTTAAGTTAAAAATAATCAATGGAGGAAAAAATAATCCCCTGAATGTGGTTTGTAATTTCAGAATCCTGACCCATTGGATCACCTCCAAAGGGGAGGGGAAAAGAGGATTTCAACGTAACTGCACTACAACAATGCGCATGTCTATACGCGTCGGAAGTTGTCAAGAGGCTTCGATTTCTCGTCTGCCACCTTATGCAATACTCTAAAAATGATAATACTAACAAAGCGCAGTCAGAATAGAATAGAATCATGTGCCGCCTTATTTCCAAAATTTTCGGACAAACCAATGGTAGGTCACGTCGCCAACGGTAGTTAGATTCGTCGAAACTATGACTACTAAAGAGATATCTAACAGTTACTTTAAACCATTAGGTAACATAAGTCAGTATTCATAATCCGACCGTAACGTAATGCATAACTACGAGTGTAAACAAACGGGTTAAATGTTAATTCGCAAACAACTTACAGATATACATAACTTATGAACTAAAAACATAACTACCGACTAGTAACATAATGTATACTTAAGAACATAAGTTATATACTACCTATCAGTCTGTCCCGGCTTCGCATGTATATATATATATATATATATATATATATATATATACGTATGTATGTATGTATGTATATATGTATATATATATATAAATCAATATATATAAATAGGAAAAATTCGTTGATTGAAAAGTACTAAAATTATTAATTTTAATTTCAGCCTCGTAAACATTACACGTAACCATGACAACAAATTTAATTGATGACAGGACAACATCTGTCGTCCCGACATGATGATAAGAGAATTTTTCAAATCGGTTCAATACTGCCGGAGCCTATTCAATGTAAACCAACAATCGATCAAATGTTTACACTTTAATGTTAGTGCAATATAACTTATCGACTAATACCATAACTTGTAAACTAATAACATATATTGAAGACTAATAACTTACAACTACATGTTTTACATGATGGAGCTAATGATACTCATTGATAGCGGGGCCGTTAAATGCTAGTGAAACATGGTAACAATCTACTTGTTCAAGGCAAGGGCTATTGTGCCATAAGACAATGGCCTGATAGTTACTCATGTTATGAAACATCTTTATTGATTGTTGCTACTTTTAATTTATGATTCATCTTTTTGAAAGGACTTCACTATGTCAACGGTATATTACTGCAATGAAGCTTGCGTTGAGCGATTGAAAAGCCTCGATTTTTATAGGTATAATCAGCGTTCGCAACCGTACGATAATTGGCGTACATGTACGATCATTTCATGCCTACTTACGATGTACGATAGATAATGTTATCATACGCATCTTGTACGCTAGTTTCAACTGAATTTCTCTATTTTTGGCTGTTGTGACGTGCACGTATACTTAATTGAATAGGACAAAAAAAATTACTTACAGAACATATATTCTTGTTTTTTTTTTGGCTTGAAGAACTTGAATGTTACGTTCATACGAATTGTTCACCCGTTAAACACATTATTTTAGAAAGTACGATAAGTCGAGTAAATTTATTGCCATAAACTATAAATGTACGGGCCCTGAAAGGAACATTGCCTGACTTTAGGTTGTGAATACGGAGTAGATGCAAGCTTTGCAAAAGATGTCTGTCGCAGCGTTATACCTTACGAGAGTAGCTACGAACAAAGTAAATATTTTATATTTATCCGATTGTTTCAAAGGGAGGGTAATATTTTTCGTGCGTATGTATAAATGTCTATGTTCCCTGCTGCAGCCGAAGCGACTTGACGGACGGAGGTTGGAGATGTTAGATTCATCTTGGTAATACGAGTGACACTGTGGGTACATCTATCTTCTTGTATATAAAACAAAGTCCCCGAAAGCTATCTGTCTGTATGTGATACGACTCTGAATAGACTTCTATGCGGTTTTCACACCATAGACCGATTCACAAGGAAGGTTTCAGCGTATAAATTAGCCCCTGTTACTCACAGACGAAGTCGGGGTGGATCGTTAGTTAAATATATATTTATGCAATCAGGGTTCATGTTTATCAATTTTAAGGGTAAATTATTACCAGGTAGGGGTTTATATGTGATATGTGGCAAAGCAACTGGCCCAGGTGAGACCAGATAAAAGTCGGAAATTCATTTATATCCTGCTGCTATCTGTGAACGTCCGCAGTGACCTAAACTCTAAACCGGCTGCTCGTTGATTTCTGTGCAATAAAAAAATAAAAACAATAGTTAGATTACAAATATATCTTACTTTAGCGCTACATTCTTTCTCTTTCTTCCAAATAAATTAATGAACAAATGTTACGATGCAATTTATTGATTTATACCAGGTCCTCTGAAGCAACAATACCTGTGACACATCGATGTCTTCAATGAAAGGTTAATAAACTATTGATATTATTAATAATCGTAGGAATTCAACCGTGACTTATATTTATATTTAAATTTGAGCTGTAATAAGGTTATATTCTTATGTGTAGATGAAATAAATGAGCCTTCACACTAACAAGCACACTTAATCAGTATTTGATTTCGGTGTTTAGAGGTCCAGAGGAACCTCCGCCACGATTGTAAATATATCTTAATGCAAAGATTATAATAATATCGTCCTTGCCGCCTATTAAGAACAGACACGTGGCAGAGCGGTGCAACACTGGCGGCGCTACACCTCTGTGCCCTGTGGATTCCTGACTCCGGACTGTTCCTACAAATTGATAAAGCCTACACACTGGTCAGACAGGGGATTCAAATGGGACCTCAATTCTATTTTTGCTTATCCTGGGACACTCTTTCATGAGCTATGCAGGCCTGGGTGGGTCCCGGTGGGGTTCAGAGCCGATATCTGACTAAAAGCACCGCGGGTACCATCCGCCGCCTTTGTTGAGACCACGGGACAGCGAGACTAACAGTGTGCTACAGTGTTAAAAATTAGCACTCTTGTGATATCGGCTCAGCGGGGTATCGATCAAGGTCGACAGTTTTACAGCAGGGATACACATGCACAAAAATTAGGAGGGCAATGAATACGTGGAAAGCTTTCTAAAATAATTAATAGATAGATAATAAAGTTATCTTGCTTCAACGCTCCTTTTTACTACTGCTCTGTACTAGGTCATCTTATGTAATATACCTGTGACCTATCTTCGATGAGAGTATAATGGACTATTGATAATCGCAATGGTCGAAATTGGACCGTGACTCAAGTATGAAATTTGAACTGTAATAAGTCTAAGTGACACACATGGGTACGCAAAAATCAGGTGCGTGATTAGATTATGTCCTTGGTGCTCTAAGCTATAGTAATGTGAAAACTTATCTAAAGTATATCACCTTTAAGTAACAACTAAGAATCCAATGGGAGTCGGATTGGCTAGTCGCCGCCCATAAACATTAGCACAAACTGGGTATATGGAGAAGCATTGTCTCCTTTTTTTCACATAATATTTGGAAAAAACGAGCAATGAGATCCTCATGACGACTACCGAGGCCCATAAACATGCTAACAGCTGTTAACAAACTGCACTAAACACGACAACGAAGTCACTTTACGTTGGTTCATGTGAGTGAACATGGCACTACCTCTTAATACCCCCTCCTACCCTCTACGCTACTATTTCCTACAGGGTTCCGTACCCAAAGGGTGAAAACGGGAACCTATTACTAAGCCTCCGCTGTCCATCAATCCGTCTGTCACTTTGTCTGTCACCTGGCTGTATCTCGTGAACCCTTACAGCTACAGTCGATGCCACCGGCCTGTACGAGGGAGCCACGGATCTGTCTGCGACTGGGACGCGTCTTCAGCCCAATCCCGATGTTATGACATGTGGTGCCCGAACCGTTCCAAACGCGTCGACATACACTTATGTCTCGTGACCTTGATCTGATTGTGGAACAATGCGACCCCGGTGCACCGGTGTCCGGACACAATGGGCGGCCTCGTGTCGCGCTGCGCTGACCACGCAAGGGCGCGGCTACACTTGCACATAACATCAGATCACCAGTTAGCCATCAGTTGCATCTATACTTAAATTGTTGCAGTGTCAAATAAGTAGAGCTGATAGTGAGGCAATCGCCACCCACAGGTCAGGCTGATTGATAACTGGCCGAAACGAAGAACTTAAAAAAATTAAAACAACAAACATACATATCCTTACTATGGAGAGAGAGACTAGGCAGAGAGAGCCGCGTGCCATAAGAAAGGATCTGTACGTTCTTGTCTTCCAGTGGCGTATGGGCGAATCGTATCCTTGTCGCCGGCCTCGCACTAGGTCTGACTTGAATACCTCCAAAGATCATCATAGCCCTATTGACCAGGTATTTTTTCAGATAGAATAATAATGCATCCACAATAAGTATTTTACGAGGGGTGACAAAGAAAAACTTTAATAATATATTTAAAAAAAAATATTTTTCAACGTAGTTTCCCTCTACCACGATGCATTTAGTCCAGCGCTTCTCTAACGCCGTTACACCAGTTCGATCAGATGTTTTCTCTAGCCCCTCAAAATAATCGTCTACGGTGACAATGACTTCATTTTTTGTATGAAAATCTTCGGCCACCTAACCATTTCTTGAGGTTCGGGAAGAAGTGGAAGTCGCACGGGGCCAGATTTGGGGAATAGGGGGGATGCGGTAACAATTCGAACCGGGATTCATGGAGTTTGACAACTTAACGAGTGTACAGGTGCGTTATCGTGGTGGTATAAAACTTTGTTTTTGGCTAAATGAGGCCGTTTTTTTCGGATTTCTTCACAAAATTTTTGCAGCAAGCTTGCATAGTACTCTCCATTTACTGTTTTTTCTCTTTGCAAATAATCCACAAAAATATCCCTTGAGCATCCCAAAAAACAGTCACCATCACTTTACCGACCGACAAAACGGTTTTTGCTTTCTTCGGCGCAGATTTTCCGCCAATACATCAATATTGCCATCGTAGTCCTCATACAAACATAAATATTTTCATGTTCGCTCTTAACTACCTCCAAAGATCGCCACATACATATTGGCAAGTCTTCCTAGATGTAATATATCCAAAAAAATGTGATCCTTATTTTCATACTTTAGGAACTAAACCAGATCAAAATAATCAAACTAAATATGAGATGATAATAAAGTTTTTACTAAAAAATAACAGAGGAACATTGTACACATATGCTGTATTATTCGTGACCATGTTATGAAAAGGAAGGCAACGTATCGGTATAGTAAATACGCCGATGTTAATAGGCGTCGATAGTCGTAAAAGGCTGCGTTTGCTCGTTTGCCTCCCTATACTAATTATTTAATGACATGTCACGTCCATACAAATTGAATTCCATACCCAAGAAAATTTGCTTTTAAGCACAAGCTAATCGCCGCATAGACAATAAAAATCTATATGAACCTACTTGTTTGCGTTGTAACATTGTGTTGCAACCAACTAGTGAACCATAACAAACATACAACACTAGTTATACAATACACATTAAATGAACACACAATAAAGACATCCGTTAGTGATGTACGTTGCAAAAAAAGTAATGAAATATGATAAATGAATCCGTTACGATATTGAATCTCGATCCTAATTGTCGAGTTATTGAGACGCGAAACATGATTAATGAATCCATGCGCGAGATATAATTAATGGATCCATAACGATATACAATCTGGATCCTAATCGAGTTATTGAGACGTGAAGTCGTTGATCGATGTGACCACCGCAAGGCCGTCCACTTGCCACTGGACATGACGGACCGGTGCTTTAACGTAATTAACCTAAATTCATGTATGAACAGATTATAGTGTGCTTTTATGAGAATCAGCACGCTGAAGTGACAATGGACAGGCCACATTGCTCGCAGGACTGATAACTGTTAGGGAAGGCTCTCGAGTGGCGACCTCGCCCCGGAAGACGGGCCTCCTGCCCGACCGGCTGACGACTTCGTTAAGGTGGCGGGGAGCCGCTGCATGCAAGTGGCTCGTGGCTCGTGGCCGTGACCTGCGGTACACCGTGGGGGAGGCCAATGTCCACCAGTGGACGTCGTCGGGCTGGTGATGATGATGGTTGGCCACCGCACTCTTTGGAAGTTTTCCACGATGGGATGCCCCCAGGGTTCGGTATTGGGTCCCACACCATGGAAACTCCTCCTGGGCGGTAAAATTGAAGGTCGTTTTAAAAGCGGACCGACCATTAGGATGAATGGCGCCTCGATCGCGAGTGTATTTGTGACCAAAGTGCTTGGGGTACACATAGACGACGCTAGATCCTTTGCGCCGCATGCGGTTTTGATGGGCGAGAAGGCCGCCAGCTCTATGGGGAAGATCTCACGTGTCTCCACCTCCTCGTGGGGTGTAAAGTACCGAGCACTTAGGTTCCTGTACCACGGAACCTATGTTGCAATCATGAGATACGCTGCAGCGCTTTGGTGTCGACGCTCTCACTTGTATATTGTACATGGCACGCGAAGAGGAAGGATAGGACGACTAGCTGCATCGAGATAATCAGGACCGACGAGGCCGATGACAACTTCTGTCTTTGTGGTGTCAGGCCCCAGAAAGGGGAGAGTGAAATAACGAGAGGGCACTTAAACAATGTGTAGGGAGTCAAGAATTGCACGTTGGGGTGTTCCCGGGGAGCCGGTGAGCAAACTCCCGTGCATCTCCCATGATTCGCTCCGTATACCGAGAGGTGGGTAGGAGCGTGGGTGGAGGTGGGAAGTGGTAATGATGATGATGGTGATGTGTTGTTATGAACTTTTAATTTGTGCTTTTACCTTCACAACGTCTTACAGAAGCCAGGTTTTCGCTGTGGACAGACAGGAGGTACAAATAATGATCAGTACATTAATTGCTATTCTCATTATTGTATGTACATCTTGTTATTGTATGTACATCCTGTTACTGTATGTACATCCTGTTATTGTATGTACATCTTGTTATTGTATGTACATCCTGTTATTGTATGTACATCTTGTTATTGTATGTACATCTTGTTATTGTATGTACATCTTGTTATTGTATGTACATCTTGTTATTGTATGTACATCTTGTTATTGTATGTACGTCTTGTTATTGTATGTACATCTCGTTATTGTATGTACATCTTGTTATTGTATGTACATCTTGTCATTGTATGTACATCTTGTTATTGTATGTACATCTTGTTATTGTATGTACATCTTGTCATTGTATGTACATCTTGTTATTGTATGTACATCTTGTTATTGTATGTACATCTTGTTATTGTATGTACATCTTGTCACTGTATGTACATCTTGTTATTGTATGTACATCTTGTTATTGTATGTACATCTTGTTATTGTATATACATCTTGTTATTGTATGTACATCTTGTCATTGTATGTACATCTTGTTATTGTACGTACATCTTGTTATTGTATGTACATCTTGTCATTGTATGTACATCTTGTTATTGTATGTACATCTTGTTATTGTATGTACATCTTGTTATTGTATGTACATCTTGTTCCTTTGCGCTCCAATTCGCGCAATTCTTTAAAAAGAGATGGATGTTTCTACATTTATTAATATGTAAATAATCTATGAATAATAAGTTATTACACAAAGCATATATAACCTCTGTTTGGATTGTCACACTGTAAGTTACTGAGTCACAGGGAAATCCATAATTTTGAGTAAAAATTTGGTTCCAACAATATAGCACCTATACTGACGGCTAATTCGGAATATGACTATATATTACGTATTCAATCGTATTCAGTACCATTTATTGTATGACATCAGCTCTTTTTTTTGAAATATTTTTTATATTTTACAAAATGATAATTTTAATTATGTATTTGATAATAATAATAATGATGAGGAAGACGATAATGATAATGATACGAAGGAATGTATTGCAAAGCTCAGCCATGATCCAGCGGCACAAGGACCATTAGCAGGCCGCGCATGCCTCACTCGCACTGATAGCACAATGCACATTATGTTATTCGTACAAATGAATTCACGCGACCACTGGCAGGGAGTCTTTGTTCTGTGCAATTGATCGGTAAACGATGTACGGTGAATTTGAAGCACGCGAACAATATTTGGCAACGATATATGCGAAATAGATACACAATAAATCATCGTTTAATACAAATAATGGCCCATTGGAGGGGAGGAGGAAACGAGGGCAACAATAATGCGGTTGTCCATAGACTGTCCGAAGATGGTGTTCGGAGTCTTCGCAACCGGCGTGTTTGTATGAAGTGAGTTATGAAAGTGGAGGAGGCACAGCAGACATGTAAGGATCGTGACATGTGGCGCTCCGTTTGCTCTGCCTACCCCGTTAGGAAACTGGCGTGATGATGTGTTGTTGTTGTTGTCCATGGACGTCGGTAGTCGTGGCACTGATCTCTCGTTTGTCTTCCTATACTTAAAAATATAGAAATTTTTCCTTGGTATGGAATACAATTTGTATGGACGTGACGTGTCATTAATTAATTAGTATAGGGGGCAAAGAGCCTATGTACATCAGCGTATTTACTATACCAATGCGTTGCCTTCCTTTTTAAACTTAAGATTCAATCATTTTTTATACTCTAGGAGGACAAACGAGCAATCAGAACCTTTTTACGACTACCGACGCCCATGAACACCAGCGTAATTACTATGCCGACGCGTTGACCTCCTTACCTCCTCCCCCTCAATGCGCCACCGTCTACTCACAAATAGGATACAGGCGTACAGGATGTCACTATACGGTGGTATCATGTGAGCGAGAGGTACCTCCACCGTCGTTCCGGCCCAATTCCGCTGCAATGCATCATAGCACTACCTCTTACTAGGTCACGAGACATTCTATTCTTTTGACAAAATACTTCTAGAGCTAATTGTATATCGAGGGTCTAGCATTTATCTTGATCTATTTGTGTTAACAATGAACGCGAATATAATACGCCGCACTCGACTTGGCCTACAGACAGCAATAATTCACGAACATAATAAGAAATCCTTTTTTGTTGTCGCGGGGAAACGCATTTACGCGCCTTCACCGCCCTGGGTGGGGTCCAGTGGTGTGTGGGATTCGCGGAACATTATATTGCCGAATACCCACAAAAACCACCGCGAGTACTATCAGTGCCGCCTTCGGTGAGGTGTCCTGGAACAACAAATCATCAGAGCACCCCGACGGCTAGTCAGCAGTGGACCAACTCCACCTCCACGGACAAATTGGGTTGCTCCACACTACAGGACAACCCCACCGACTTTGGGACAGTACAATGAAGTGAGGTTCCCATCCCCGCCCCTTGCCCCGTGCGCAAAAGCGCTACCTCCTCCTGATTTTTATGCCCCCTCTTCTTTGAAGAGGGGTGCAAAGAACCACCTCGGTTCAATTGGCTTCGCCTGGGTTCACCCCAGGCTACTAATCCCCACTGCCACGACAAGGCTTGAACCATAATGGGGATGATAAAACATCCTTTGTCAATAGCTAGTGATCGGCCCCGACTTCGCCCGTTGATAGCTGTGATAATAATATCAAGCGTCAATTATACATTTAAGCCTTCTTCATCAAATATACTTATTTTCAATCAAAATGATGTCGCAAAAAGTATAAATAAATCAGACCCGATGTAAGTAATTTAGATAACGGTGTACCTGGAATTTTACTGGATTTTTGTTTGACATCGGGGAACTCATTTACGCGCCATCAGCGACTACCTACCAAAATCACCGCGAGTGCCACCAGTGACGCCACTAGTGAGGTGCCCGGACCTATAAATCATCAGGGCACCTCGACAACTAGTCAGGACCGTAACCACCTCCGCTGAGGTATTTTTCCACACCACTCTAACTTTGGGACCATGCAATTGGGCTAGGTTCTCATCCTCGTTCCTTGCCCCGTGCGCAAAAGTGCCTCTACCTCCTGGCCTTTACTCCCCTCTACTTATAAGAGGGGTGGAACACGGTGGCTGGGTTCACCCTAGACTACTGAACACCATCGCAACGACAGGGCAGGTGAACCATTTTGAGGACTGTTCTATATACATAGCACGTATGGATGGATAATAAACATTCTTCCCATTTAATCAAATTCGGTTTAATTCACACTCAACACATGAGAGAGGCAACAATAGATTTGGAAGGTTTGTGTCTTCGTTATTCACAATCCTTTACCTAATATGAAAAATTTTAAAACGATTCAATGTGTTTAGAACGAAACGTACTATTTTAGAACGAACCTGCGCATTTGACCATTATACAGCCCGATAATATTATCGAGATGTATAGCACCTGAACAAGGCCCAATATTAAACTTTTTGCCTACT
Source organism: Eumaeus atala (assembly GCA_017140195.1). Classification (NCBI taxonomy): domain Eukaryota; kingdom Metazoa; phylum Arthropoda; class Insecta; order Lepidoptera; family Lycaenidae; genus Eumaeus; species Eumaeus atala. The sequence goes on from JAFELO010000883.1 coordinate 367,229, forward strand.
CCTGATGCGTAGGTTGAGCATTTCATATTTTTTACAAACGCCATTATAAAGCCATCTTTTGTCTGTGCTCATTTACTTTTTTGCTAAAAATAATAAATCCATTGTAACAAATTATACACCTACGCTTTTATTGCCTTAAAATTGTTCTTGTAAGAATTATTAGCATTATAATGCTTTTTTCTTTTTGATAATTATGGATGTATTTGTAGAAATTTAAAAGTACATTACTATTAGTTCCTGCTAGCACTTGACCGAGTAAACTCCATGTCAGATGATATACTGAAGGATGTCCGAGCCACAGAACACAACGCACACACGCACACACGCGCACACACGCACACACGCACACGCACGCACGCACACGCACGCACACACACACACGCACACGCGCACGCGCACGCGCACGCGCACGCGCACGCACACACGCGCACGCGCTCACGCATGCACGCACGCACGCACGCACGCACACCCATACACACATCCTGTGAAACCTATATTATATTTTTATTTAAACAAAAAATATTGTTATTCTTTTAAATGAACCAAAATCAATGACAGTCTTATCTATAACAACTTGCATGTATAAATCGTGATATTTTTTGACATAATGCAGTGGAGTCCCGCAAGGCGGCGCAATTGGACCACCATTATTTATTTTATACACAACGATGTGCACGTCGCATACATTAACGGAAGCCAGCTTTTTTGTCTTCACGACGCCATACTCTTATTCACTCACTAGTACAAAAAAATGTAAATGATGAGCACTGAGATTAAATTAATTGTTGCAATAAATTAACTAGACTTTTTTAAAGAAAATAATAAATGTAATCAATTTTTTTTTGTTTAATAGATCTTATAATATTTTAATCGATTATCTGTTACATGGTTGTTATCCTTGCAATAACAAACTTTAAGTTTTAATGGCGAACAGCGATACGAATCATTATTCTTTTTTTTTTATATTCTTGATTTATGCTATTATATTGAATGTGAGAAGCAATAGGTGGACCGCCTAGAGGATAATTGCTACAGATCTAGGGGAAAGATAAATATTTAACTTCAAGTGAAATCGTATAGTATCAATAAAGATATTTCTTAAAATCTTAACATTGTTACACTTATTTTTATATAAAAAAATATGAAAAGCTTTATTTAGGTAAATGAAGGTCGGGACAATAACTAATGTTAAGTGAGTCAATAATATCTGCGTTACCTCTTCATACTAATGTTTTTATAAAATCAAACCACTTGATAGCGCCCCTCAATTAATTTCAAGCTGGTTCAAGCGCAATTCAAGGTGTTAGTTATTTTTAAGCTGCCAGTAGATGTTAAAGGATAACAAATGACACTTTATGTCAAAACCGTCTAACAAAAAGTATATAAATTTAAGCGAATTACAACTTTAAAAAATTACCGAAAATTAATTCAAACAGCCTTGCATAAGACACTGGGAAGTGATGGGGATTTAGAAACGCGGTAGCTAACAGAAATTTACATAAAGCGCCGCTCCCACGGTGTAACAAGGTGAGCGGCCATTATTGACACTGTTCGAACTATGAATGGCATTGTGTAACACGCCATGGATCTGTACCATGTGTAATGGACCATTTGCACGAGGCCACTTGGATTCCATTCCACCGCTGTGTTATTAACCTGTGTAATTACCTAAGGACCTTTTCATGTAGGAGGTGTAGTGAAGATTTGAAACCGAGTGTCGGGCCGAACCGTGTTACCCACTCACAACAGTGAAGACGTGTCACCTTACGCCGGAATCATGAGGGCGAGTGGTACCTCCCGGGTCGCGTCGGCAAAAATTCGCAGCTATGCAGCATGGTACCACTTACTTGGATGCGGTTAGTCTCGGTATGTAATTTTATGAAACAAAAATGTTTTTTTTTTAATCATATATGAGCTAGTACCTCTCTCCGGTCGTGCCGGCCCAATACCGCCGCAGTCCAGCATGGCACCACGTTTCACGCCCTGCTGCATTGCCCCCGAGTTGGGCCGCCACTGCCTGGGAGGTGATTCTAGCTAGTATATATTATATTTCATGTGATATTCTTAGTACAAAGGGGCGAACGAGCAGTCGAAAGCTTTCCGAGCTATTGGCTGACGAGAACAGACCAGAGACAAAAATGCCGGACGGCAGTTCTATACAACTGGAAAATAACAGTTACACTTGACTTGACGTACTCTCCACGGAACATCCGTGGTGATAAGCAACAAGCGTGAACAAAAACTAAGCGATCACCTACTCCACGGACTCTTTTACTATCAGTATCGCGCCAGGCTCGTATGTGGAGGCTTTTCTATAGAATACGAAAACGAGGGTCAAACGAGAAATCGGTGCCTTTTGACTACTACCGACGCCCATAGACATCCGCATAATTGTCATTTATTTTTAATTGTATTTCTCTTCATTTCTTCCGCTGCTCGGCTACTTACAAACGGCAGGAAAGGCGATAGGACATCTATCATTTTACAGCAGTAATAATGATGTTGTCCTAGCCGAATTTCGGCAACGGCGTCCATCGCTGTACAGACCATCCAACTGCGCAGTATGTGTATATTGCGCAAGTGTGTGCGCAAGAAACCACTGCTGGTCATCTCCACAGAAACTGTGGGGGGTTACGGGTATCGAGGGTTAATATACTTATAATTCACGAAATTCTAACTTTTATTGTAACATAGTGTAAACTAAGACAAACGAAGTAACAAAGGCGATACGCCAATCGAACAGCCTGCGGCTAGATATAAACTTAAACGCAGCCACAGAGCATCCTATCCAGAGCAAATTATCAATATATCTGGGTCATAGGAACAGCGTAATAAAATGTAAGCCAACAAGTTTGAAGTAGTTGACATTTAGAATATTCCCATGCCCTTGCTAATTCATCTGAATAATCGTTATATTACTGCTGTAAATTGTAGCGACTCGCCTGGCCACAGATATATCTTAGACGTTAATTACATCGAACGTTTTTGCGATTGGAGCAACAGCTAATGGGCTGTGTATTTCGATAGTCAGTCAGGGATTGAATGTCACGGTGTGGCACTAGTGTAGTAAGCAATCTCAACCACGCAGAGTTCAATCCCTAGGCGAATAGAGAACTTTGAATGGAAATGAAGAAACATGGAAATTTCTTATACCCTACTTTTTTCGGATTGACCTAATACTGGTTGGCGGCGCTTGTCCAGCCTGAACAGTTCGACTGTCTACGAAGACCCTTGTGTGTTCCGGCTTAGAGAGACGATAGGGGGACAGACCCCCCTCTTTTCCCGCAGATGGGAAGAGATGTACCGGGTTGATTGGGGGCGTACCCTATAGTAATTATTTTTGGGACCGAAAAGGGGGAAGCGGTCCCCCTCCCCAGTATAGTGGAACGGCGCGCGCACGATGTCGTTTAAGTTGCGGTGTCGTGGATAAGGATAATTGTGCTCGTTTAATGTTTGGCTTATCTGAGGAGGCCGGCCTACTCAGCCACCCCCCCCCCCCCACCTTGACGGGAGGGGTCGATTTGCGCTTTCATCTAAACATTCATCTCATGTTGATATCTCCTAAACAATGATTTGATGTCAATTCAGTTGAGTCGAATCTATGTTATTGTTCACGCCACGAAGAACACGTTAAGCTTTGGTCCAGTGTTTTTTTTATGGCATATGGTGACAAAGCTTCATAACCATCATCATCATTATCAGAACTTATCGGTCCACTGGTAGACACAGGTCTCTCTCAATGAACCCCAAGACAACCGATCCCCTGCTACTCGCATCCATCCCAGAACGGCTACTGTACGGAGGTCGTCTTTCCACCTGGTGAACGATCGACCAACACTTCGTTTTCCTAAACGCGTCCACAACTCCAGAACCTTACTGGCCCATGTGTTATCTGTTCTTCTGAGTGTGTGACCAGCCCATTGCCACTACAGCGAACTTATCCGTCGCGTGATATCAAATAGTTCTATGCCTTATGAGACTTCGTTACGCATTCTGTCGGACAGAGACACACAAAACATAGCACGTTCGATGGCCCGTTGAGCCACCGGACAACTTGCGTACCAGACCAAAATTAAGAGGTCATGTTTTGGCCCCGCAGGTCATCACGGGGAGAACGCATTGGTTGAAGAGTTTCGTCTTCAATCTCTGTGGTATAGGCAACGAAAGAATGTGACGAAGCTCCCGGAATGCTGCCCTACCCAACTGAATCCTTCTATCGGCTTCCTTCTCAAAGTTATATCTACCTAATTGCATTAGTTGCCCGAGACGTATTCATCTACGACTTTAAGAATGGCACCATCGACGTTGACCGGCCTAAAAAGAACGTGTTCGTTGAACATGACCTTTGTCTTGTCCAAGTTCATCCTAAGACGAATACGTCGGGAGGATTCATTTAGGCTGTGTAACATTACCTGCAAGCTCCCCAACGGTTCGGCCAACACAACGATATCGTCGGCGAAACGAGAATATGAGAGGTACTCGCCGTTAATATTTGTGTCGCATTCTGCCCAGTTTAAAGTCTTAAAGATAAAGGTTACTACTACTAATTAATCATGAGAATTCGTCGCCAATGCACATTATAATCTTGAGGCTTAGAAATGGAACTAATATATTCAGGGCTCAAGAAACATGAAAAAAAAGTTTCTTGAGAGGTAGTGCCATGCTGTTTCGCAGTCGAAACTGGCGTGCGCGACAGAAGATGTAAATCTGGCGCAAGATACCAGGGGGATATGCCGTGTTGGCGAATGTGAAAGAGAAGGAAGGCACTGCTTATACGAATTTTGTGGCGAGGGATGAATACTGCCGGAAGACGTCCACTGCTGTATATAGGTCCAAGGTCCAGACGTGGACGTCATCTTGCTGATAATGATGATGACGATGAGGATTATTATTATTATTATTATTATTATTATTATTATGACGTTAGGTCACCATAGGATTGACATATAGACCAAACAAGGACCTTCAACACCTAGAGATGAAAGTAAAATATAATAGTCATCAAACCTGCCAATAATGAAATCTGTAGTTAGTAGTCAGGTAGCCAGTCTGTATTATGAACACGGAGCCTCCCGCTCTGGTGACTTAGGCGTAGACAGTGAAGTGACGGTTATGCTGTCGCGTTTCTTGCAGAGCACACTATGTACTCATCTCCATTTCAAAGACATGAATACTTCTCGAGAGAGAATTATCGAACCTTAATCAATTCATTCATTCGCAGCAATTTACCGTATCGACTCGTAAACCGAGGCATTTTATTAACATCGATGAAAATAAGTTGTCAAGCTAAACTGATCTTTGTTGCTTGTAGATAAAGCAGGTACGGCATGCTCTCCAACGTGACCAGACTCATTGATGTAATAAATACATAATAATGAACAATTACTAAATATTCGCTTACTAGCATCATCCCGCGGTTTCATTTGTTACTCCAGTCCTATTAGTGGTAGCGTCATGGTGTATGGCCTATAACCTTCCTCGATAAATGAAATCACGACATAGCCATCAACTCAAGCTG
>JAFELO010000883.1:372909-388808 GCA_017140195.1 Eumaeus atala
TATAACAACATATAATATAATAACAATATAGCTTAATTAATATAAGCTAAAAGTATAAGCTATATTGTTGTATAGTTTCATTAAAATCCATTCAGTAGCTTTTACGTGAAAGAGTAACAAACATTTATACAACAAATCGTATCGTTTATAATATTAGTAGAATAAAACTAAATCATATAAACAATCTGCCCTAGGCAGAATTGGAACAGGCAACCAGCAACCAGTCCACCGGCGTAAGAAATAATGAACATACTGCGACGGCTGTCGACTGAGATTCCATAGAGTAGGCAATGATAAATTAAGCCTAAATTAAGCTAAGGAGGATTTTCCCCACGAAAACGAAAAAGCCAACCAGGCTATACTAGAGTACACGTTATGTTGTACAAGGTATGCCCCACGGTTTCGGCCGTTAACTTTTGATCGCGATGAAATATACTGTACGACCTATTGTCAAAGCCACCGAATGTATACTGAAAACTTTACAAAAGTAGGTCTAGCCGTTTCGGAGGAGTTCGTCCACAAACACTGTGACACGAGATTTTTATAAATATGACTTATATTTGAATGATAATGATAACTTTGCAAGGCAAAAACATAACCACTCTGAAATTCGTGACAAAAAAACCATTCACTAAACACAGATCATATTTCACTCCTCACTGTATTTCACCACTATTTAATTTCACTCGTCACTATTTTTTTTTTAATTTAATTTTTTGTAATTTATTTATCCACGAGGCCGGCCGTCAGAAGCTGAGAATTGCACTAAACTACTAAGCTATTGTATGCAGTTGTATTGTGTACGCCTTGTTATGGACATTTCCCATTCGCACAATGGAGTAACACGATACATAGAAAAAATATACTTGATATGCTACCGTGTGATATAGACTTGTAAATCCTATACCAAGGTGATTTGATGAGCGTGAAAATCGATTTTTGTTTGGACAGTGTCGAAAAACATGTTTGTGTATTATGTAATGTCGTACCTAATTTTTCACGACGTTAATAATAGGTAAGCGCTGTTTTGATCAGATCTAGCGTAAACTAATCCTTTCATTTCTAACATATACCAAAGTCTTTAACCGTCTGCGACATGGTTAGAGACTTAGGCATGTAAGGCGTTGAACTATAAACTTTTTGAAGTGAAACTCTATGCACGCTTGACTTATGGAGTGAGCTGGTGGCTGGGAGATCGTTACGAAACTTTACGAAAAAAAAAACCGATTTTCTTATCTCTTCCTCCCATAACCAGTGCGAAGAAAGTCAAGTTAGCATTCTAAAGTTCTAAGGCACACCGGTGTCTTCTTTTAAGAAAGTCAAGTTAGCATTCTAAAGTTCTAAGGCACACCGGTGTCTTCTTTTAATTTACTTTCGCTAATTTGTAGGCTACTTTTCAGTGATCCATGTGTTAACCACAAGACAGACAAATAGAAGATGTGTTTTATTGTTCCCTTAGACCACTTTTTTCTTAGTTTTTTCTTATATGTATATATATAATTAACTATTTTCGCTATCAAGCTAAGTTTCGTTAATCGTGCAAGGGGGGTAACGTTGCCGAGGAAAGCATGTTTTCATATAAAAAGGTTTTCATAGGTCTAGTTTTGATTAAACTTGAGCACGAATCAACTTATTTGTTTGCCAGCATGTGTAATTTATCGTAAATTCTCCGATTGTCTTCAATTATAAGTACGCTTCTAAATTTCCACTTTAGCTGTAATAGAAATTTAGGACTCTATAGTTAAAATTAGGAGTATTTCCAATGATTCTTATTTAAACGTAATGTTAACCTGATTTACACCAAAAGAAAATGTAAAACATAAAATAACACTAGGTAAATCTATTACGGTGTTTGTAATCCAATAGTCTCATCTCACAGAGAATTATAGAAATGAAGGCAGCAAGACGAAATCGTTTCTCTCTTCCTATTTACTCCATTAGCCAAATTGCCAGTTAGACTACACGACAGTTTAATTGGCATCATCGTGTTGTGCCTCTTATAAGAACAGGGTGAGGTGCGGAATAGGTCCACTGTGGAGATGGCGTCCGTGACTTAATGCCGTGATTAGCCCAGAGGTCCAGCCCTGATGATTATGAGTCCCGAGGTACCTCACCAAAGGCGCCGCTGGTGGCACTAACCACTCACTGTGGTTTCAGTGGGATTTTTCTCGGATAACTAATTAGAGTTATCTTTACTAACCATATATGGATAATAATTCCATTTGGATATAAATCCATATATGGTTTACAGAGATACAGTTTTGGTGGAATTAGTGCTATAATAAGTGATGACATTGCCCCGCGGCTTCACCCGCACAACTCCGATCCCATTAGTCGTAGCGCCATGGTATATAGCCTATAACCTTTCTCTACAAACGGACTATTCAGGACAAAAATATTTTTTCAATTCGGGCCAGTAGTTCCTGCAAATAGCGCGTCAAACAAACGAACAAGCCCCTCAGCTTTATTTTATATTTATAGACAGACAATAGAGATAAATAATAAGTGATTATAACATAAACAACTGAGATTTGAATGTTGCTTATCGGAGTATTATACGTCAACTTTAGTAAAACATTTCAAAATTCATTAACATTTTCTTTACACGGACAGCCGTGTCGCAGCTGCGTGACTCTGGACTATGACCCTGAGGTCGCTTTAGGATCCCGACCTGTGATGACGTCACTGACGCAACATCAACATCAGCCTGTATTTTCATACGGAAAGGGGCAAACGAGTAGGTGGAAGACTACCGCCTTCCGCTTGTGCTGAACCAAGGCTCTTGCAGGAGCGTTGACACAGCCTAAAGACATCCTGAGCTTTCTTCGATTATTGTTATTATATTAAATTGTGATTATTCTGTCTTAAATGTTGTAGGTCTTTTGTGTTGTGTGTTGTGATCAAATAAATGTTTTCTTTCCCTTCTTATATCTTTCTTTCCTGCTTTCTTTCTTTTTTCTTTATATAGCATAAGGGGGCAAACGAGATATCGCCCACCGACTCATGATTGTTACGCAGATGCGCCTCAACAATGGCGGCAGTGATGGCACTCGATATAGATTTGATATACCTTACTATAAAGTGCCACGAGCCCTACACACCACTGGAATCCACACAATGCCGGCGAAGGCGTGGAAATTAATTTTCCCCCGCGTCACCAAGGAAAAAGGGTACCACGAGTTATGACCCTGCCGCCTATCGTTTCATTTATCCCCGTTCTCATGGAATTTTGACTGTACTCACAGTGGCCAGCACCTCTCCGTAGCCGGCTGGACCCTCGGGGATCACCGAGGTGAGGTCCTGGTTCATTACAGTCCCAGGCATATCTGTGTCGCGCGCCACCTGAAATTGAGAATAAAAATTTGAAAAACCTACTTAGTGTTTTGTCAGTAGAGATTACAGGCTACTAGCTCAGAGAGTATCTTATATATAAAGCAAAGTCCCCCAAAGGCTGCCTGTCTGTATGTGATAGATTTACTTAAAATATACTCAACCCCATTTTTGTTTTTCATGTGGTTTCCTCTCACGTGAACAGAACTATTTCCGAGGAAGATTTTAGTGTATAATTTGGCACCTGTTATTCGAGGGTGAAGCCGGTGCGGATCGTTAGTCTAGTCACATAAAACAAGCTCCTCGAAAGCTGTCTGTCTGTGATGAGATCGATTTTCTCAAAATCTTCTGTACAGATTTTCATACGGTTTTCGCTCATGGATAAAGCCATTCCCGAGGAAGTTTCCTGTGTATAATTTATGATTTATTTACTGACAAAGCCGGGACGGACCGCTAGTACCGTATAAGCGTTGGCTAATACTTTATTAACGAGAAGCTTAAATAATAAAACCTCAAGCGGTTGCATAATGGAAAGAGAAAAGAAGCAGGATTTATTAAAAACTGCTTAGTGGAAAAATTACAAGTCATACGTTTATCTTTATTAATGTACAAATAATAGTCATTTTACAAACGATCACGCCTTAATGACGCATTGATATTACATAAACAATAACCCTAAACGTAGAGCCGAGCCTAACGGCCGTATAAAATAAATAATTGCTTAACATTACCATCTGCACACATGAATAACGATTACATCTTCTAACAAGTTACTCAATGAATATGGTTCGACTTGATATAATCGTTTGGTAATCCGTATCGAATCTGTGCGGCCTTGGCGCTCTGGCGACGAGGTGCCGCTGAATAAACACACATTACCATATTAAAAAGGCACTCCACGGTGTTGACGGTTAGAGTGTGTCAGGTACGAAAATAAATTGCACAAAATATGTTATATCATATTGATGTTTTAAGTTTACGCGAATGTTACTCATTATCATCGTCATCATTATCAGCCCTTACCAGTCCATGCTGGACATAGACCTCTTTCAATGATGGTCAAGACGACCGGTCTCCTACTACTCGCATCCACGCCGGACCGACGTTTGCGGGGTAATCGTCTTCCCACCTGGTGACCGGAATACCAACACTTTGTTTTCCTAAACGAGTCACCATCTGTTTTTCTGAGTGTGTGACCAGCCCATTGCCACTTCAGTGAGCCTATATCGTCGCGTGATATCGGAAACTTTGGTTCTCTGCCTTATGACTTCGTTACGAATTCTGTCGGACAGAGACACACCCAACATAGCACGTTCAATAGTCCGTCGAGGTACCGCAAACTTGCAGACCAGTCCTAAATTAAGAGGCCATGTCTCGACCCCGTAGGTCATCACGGGGAGGACGCTTTGGTTGAAGACTTTCGTCCTCAAGCTCTGCAGTATAACCCTATACCGCAGAGCTTGAATGTTACTCATTACAATAAAACTACTTTTACGGATTTTATCGCGGCTTATTTAATTATGTAACTAACCCAACGATCGATAGAATATCATAAGTACTGTTTGCGTTAATCGGAACAACCAAATAATTAAAATTATTCATTTTGACATCGGGACATCTGTCATCTCAGTCCACCCGTGACCATGGTTGCTGTAAAGCTTCTGAAACGTCGGGCGAGTTAAATAATTAAATAAACCGCGATAAAAACCGTAAAAGTAGTTTTATTTTAAGGTCACATCATACGGTGAATTCTTACACATTTTACATATGCCTAGTGCCGAAAACATGACCTTTCTGGAGGATACGCCTCGTACTCCAGTGGTGAGGATGTTTAATCACAGTCGTGAGGTCCAGGATCAAAGCAAAATGTTAGTGGGATTTTTCAATCTCTAATAAGAGTAAGGAGTCAGGAAGTTGGCGGTGTTACACCACCGTGATTCGGAGAGCACGTTAAGCCTAAGGTCCTGCGCCTCACTTCTCTACGCTCGTGTCGCATTCTCGTCCTACCGGAATAGGAGAACGAGGGAACAGGGAGTGCGCTTGACACTGCGCACTTGTGCACGTCTATGTCTAGTTTCTACAAAGTTGGCCGCCGTGGCCGAAATTCGACTAGGACCACTCCATTTTTTGTACTTTTCTATGAGGCTTGGGTCACCAGTAGTATACCTCTGCTACATTTGTGTTTCCAGTGTCAGCAGCGGTGTTTTTTAAGCAAGTTGCCTGTCAAAGCATAACTAAATATCCACGCCTATTCCAGGCATCGTCCACTTTTAGAAATTCCACGAACAAAAATATTTTTTTCAGCCCCGATCGCGTGTCTGCTCTGCAATTCTATTATCAGCGCCCCGGTCCGGTGATACACGTGCTACGGACCTCTGGAGGGTCTGATATTTCTATATCATATTTATCAACGCTGTTTTAAGGCCTTACTTTTGAAACATCTATGACGCTTAATATTACTGTTAAAACGCTTTTATATAAGCGTCTCCTTCCACCAGACGGACTCTCCAAAAGTGCACGAAACGTAAAATCGTAACCGTAGCAAATATATGAGTATAACATCAGGTCGTAATGAGTGTAACAAATTAGCTGGTCGTATCGTCGTCTACTGCGGGTATGTTACCATTTTCAAGCATCTGCGACGCTTAAAAGTTATCCCTAGCGTTTAGCGTTAGAGAGAGAGAGAGAGAGACAGAGAGAGCGTAGAGAACGGGACAGTGGTGAGCTTAGATAAGACTAAGCTTAGATAAGATAAGACTAAGAAGATAGAAGTTCACCTTTAATATTATTTATCCCAGGGAACCCGTCTACAATATAAACGCAACCCGAATTGGTTTATAATGTTATCTACTAATAAACACTGTTTGTCATTTCGTTGTCAATACCCTTCCGCCTCCTCCCACACAATGGGCCACCGGCTATTCACAAAGGACATCCCCGGTCCTAGCATGGCACTATCTCTAACAAAAAAATATATTAAAAAATACTGTAAGAACCATCCAAGAACCATATTAAACATAAATACAAACATAAATAAAAACAATAGGCTTGAAAATTACAAAAAGCCATCAAGTACCAAAACAAGACAAATCGTGACGAAAATCACAACAGCAAACCTTGGAAACGGTTATGGAATTGGGTCTAAAAGTAGTGAAAACGTATATGGACCACCAAGGCCAGGTGTCACCGGAGGAACCTTGTCCAAAAGACATTCAAAGTCTTACCTTGACTTAACGTCGGTGGGAAAAAAATGTTACGGATACTTAGGACATGTTACTCATGTTACACCTTGGAGTATATTTGAGACTTATTTCCTAAATACAGTTTAAAAACTGTATTTACGAAATAAATACAGTTTAAAAACTGTATTTAGGAAATAAGTACAGTTTAAAAACTGTATTTAGGAAATAAGTACAATTTAAAAACTGTATTTAGGAAATAAGTGCATTGACTGCAAGCATGCGATCAGTCGCCGACCGACTGGCGCAGTGATACAGACGGACATGCTGCAAGTTATAACTCGAGTCGCGGGCTCAATCACGCCCCGTCATCGTGTTCTTGTGAACAGAGATCGTGTCCAACAATGACGAAGATTCGATGATTGATGAAATGAAAATATTTCCATTCAAAATAGAATTATAAAAATTACTGTCTGAACGTCATAAAGTAAATTTACCACCGATTCCATCCTAGCCCCGTCCACAGAAGAACCGGTGAAACAAACTCAGCGGGTCTCGTTCATAAATTAATTAATAATACACAAAAAGTTTATAAGTTTCTAGTAAGAGGTAGTACCATGCTGCTTAGTAGGAGATACTGCCATGCTTGGAGCATGACGCTAAATCCTACTAAGCAACGGAAAAGAGCCGACACGACCGGGGAGGTGCCTGTCGCTCACTAGATATCGCCGTAAAGCGACACCCACGGAGTCACGTTTCGTGTGGAATGTGAGTAGATGGTGGCCCATTGGGGTGAGGGGGATCTGAAAAGGAAGGCAATGCAGCGGCATAATTATGCTGATGTTCGTTGAAAGGCTCAGATTTCTCGTTTGTCCCCCTATAATATAAAAAACACCCATACAATTTACACATCTTTATCAACTTACACATAGTACAATCTTTATTATACAGAAACAACATGCGAAAAGCGTCTTAATCCCACGGTGGGTATCTGTCATAAACTCCATTAGTTCATAATATATTTTACGTTATTGAGCTGGGCGCTTGACTGACTGACTGAGAAGCAAAAGGTCTCAACCGAAACCTTATAATAGTTATGTTTGAAAATAAAACTAAAAAATTCAACCCTCAATTGGTTCGTTGTCACGATACAATTCAGCGTTCACGATATAAGCAAATAGATCAGCATCATCATCAGCCGGACGATTTCCACTGCTGGGCTGCTTTGTAAAAATCTTGAACATGCAAAAATGGCATAATAGCAATTTATAAATGACACATCCGTTGTGTAGTACCTGTAACACAAGTCCTTACGGTACTTAGCACAGGGCTAGGCTGACGTGGGGTAATAAGTCCACAGTTATTATTATATCGCTCTTAAATATCCCCCCCCCCCCTCTCTCTCTCTCTCTCACACACACACGATGAGCACGAAACGATATGTGTGGAAATTGGAAGTGCACTTGTGTGTCTCTCCCTATTTCTCTTTTTTAGTTTAGGGACGCTAACGAAAAATCCGAGCCTTTTTTACGACTACCAACGCCCATAAACATAAGCATAATTGCTATGTCGATGCGTTGCCATCCTTTCTCCTCCTCCCAGTGGGGCTCCGGCTACTCACAAACCGTACGAAACGCGACACCTAAGATGTCACTTTACGCTGGTATCATGTGAGCGAGAGGTCAACAGGTCGTGCCGGTCCAAATGCGCTGCAATGCAACATGGCTCCTACGAAATTGTTATTATCCCCGTAATCCAGGTCCAGTCTGTCAGACACAACTCGAGACAAATCGCAGGGAGAACCGAGGGCTTAACGAACTCTCCTCTACGGGGGCTGGAACACCAGCACCTCCCTGAATCTAGACTATGATTACAAATTGAAAAATCGTGACGACTTTATTTGTGTCGAACCCGGGATTGTACGATCTGTAGACTCGATACACTCACCACTAGACGTGTAGGTCACTTCGGTAAGTATTTATAAAGTAATAAGACGTGCTCTTATGGGGACAGCCCGCGTTGCGCGGCCGTTACAAATTGTGTCAAAGGTGAGAAGACACTTGCGTATTTTACGATAAACAACGTTGAATATCGTAATTTCATTATAGCACTAACAGTCCGTCCCGACTTCGCTCGGATGTTACTCAAAACATGACAAAAATTCATTGATTTACAAAAATACAAAAACTTCATCCACGTAAACCTTACACATTACAATGACAAGAAATTCAGTTTATGACAGAACAACTACCTGTCCCGACAGCCAGTTGTCAACATTTCTGCAGCTACAAAGAATTAACTTTTTTTTCTCTCACCTTTATTATTGATGATGATCGAAGTTTTAGAAAATATGATAAAGCCTACGTTCATCACAGATAATGTAGAATTCTAATGGAGCCGCTGAACTGTAGGGGTGAATGCATTAACATCTCCGGCAGTAGCAGGTCCCTCCAAAAAGAAAACAATTGTAATGGTAAAAGAAGTTTTAGAATTCGGTCCTGTTCGGCCTACGGAGCCTATTCAATGCAAACAAACGAATAAACAAACAAATGATTCCTTTTTATTGTAATAGTATTGACGATTTGGTCCCGGCGTTAATTGTTTTTTCTCCATATTTATATCTCCATAACCTTTTTTAGTGAATTCTGAGCGCAAAATCGTATTGGCCTTCGTGGACTGTAGTTTTTGCATTTCGCATTTTTAGATTCTAGTCCAACCTCGGTAAGTTGGGCCCTGAGATTCGATTTGACACAGCACAAATCATCGCGATGGGGTCCAGGGATAATCCTTGCGGCTATTGAAATTTAAATCGATAGGGAGGACAACGGGGTGCTTCCATCTCCTTGGGACCCAATTATAAATATAATCAAATCAAAAACCAAACGTAACACCTCACAGTTGCGAGATACAATATCCACTTTTTGCGTTAACCGGAACGACTAAATAATCTTAAATATCTTTGGCTGTTCTCTAACGCATTGTGACAACAGGTCAACTGTCATCTTAGTCTAGCCGTGTCCTTAAAAACACCGCGATAAAATCCCTTAAAGTACTTTTATTATAATTTGTAATAATATAACCTTGGCGTGCGCAATGGTATATTAATTAAATATTACTCATTCGGGTTCAGACCAGTCTCCGTTTTCGCTTCGATTTTCATGTGTTTTCAACATCACTTGCGGTGCGGTGAAGTAAAACACGATGGGCTAATATTACTAATCCTCAAGTCTGCATTGGTGTGTAGTTTACAAGATTTGCGGAAATGACTAACAAGATATAAAGATGTGTCACATATTACCGCAAAGGCATGTCTGGGAATGCTTTGTAACAAGAATTGTATGCTGCTGGTGCTGCCTGGCCACAGATTCAGAAAATTATCAACACATGGAGTTCAGCGGTATACAGAAAAGCGGCGGTGATGATGACGATACCTAATTTAAGAAGTATCAAAAAAAAACTTGGGATATTACGTCAGAAGTGGCTAAAAGACCGTCGAGCAAGATTTCATATGAGCACTTTCCGCCAACTTGATTAAATTCAGTTCTTCTACAATTATACTCGTCTATTTGTGAAGTGAGCTTTTGATACAATATTATAATTGCTATTTTACGAGTGAAGTGAAAATATTCTGATATATAAAATGAAGACCCGAAAAGCTATATGCCTGTATGTGATCTCTCTCTCTCTCTCTCTCTCTCTCTCTCTCTCTCTCTCTGTCTCTCCCTCTTTCTCTCGCTCTCTTTCTCTCTCACTCTCCTTCCTAATCTAAGGAATATGACGAGGGCACCAGTTTTTATCTATTTGTATTTTTATATATCTATCCGTATTTGATCGATTTTCTTGAAATCGACTGAACGCATTTCCCTGCGGTTTTCGCCCATGGATAGAGCGACTACGGAGGAAGGTTTTAGTTCATAACTTGGCCAAGTTCCAAGCTATGTGTGACCTGTACATGCTGTATTCTCGGGAGAAGCTCGCTAGTTGGATAAGTGGAGAAAACTGAAATGAGATGCGGATTCAAAGATAAACGTGATACTATCAGAGTCTAGACAGTAAAAGGGCGTGGAAATATGATAAATTTATAAAAAATGAAAAAAACAGTCGCCGGCATTTAGAGAACAAGAAAGTTTAATGAGTTGGCGCTTCCATTTTTGAAAGATTCCAGTCCAGATTCCAAAGTGTGTTGAATTTCGATCCCGACCACCTCACCGTAAACGGTAGCCCCAGACACCGAAAAATGGAACAATATAATTACAATTCTTATTCCACACATATTCCATTGAAACGGTATTGGAAACACAGTTGGCCTCATTTCACGTCGGAAGTATGAGTCAAGTCAAGAGACAAGTTGAATTTGCACGACACGTATATGGAAACTTGACGCGAAATAACATTCTAAATTAAGTGTTGCATTACGTTTCTCAAAACTCCAGCTAACATTGCTCGAGTCAACGAGATATAATTGAATATTACAATTTGCGATGCTAGTTGATTTTGTAGATCGTATACACTATGTTTTATCCTTCCCCCCCCCCCCCACCAGTGACCCACCGGCTACTCACAAACCGCACGAAGCGCGGCACCGCGGTGTCAAGTGAGCCAGAGGTACCGGCACAATTCCCGTGCACAGGAGGACATAGTGTCATGCACCATGCATGGCACTGCATACTCCTCTGCAGCATGGCACTACCTCTTACTTAACTAAATAAAAGTAACACTTTCTTGGACGAGGCGACTGTGCCCCATCTCTGTCTTGTATAACAGAGGCTCACGTGCGATTCCTAAATTAGGATCGCTCTAGTGACTTTTTATTTTGATGCTTTAAGTATCTAAGTTTGTGTGTGTTTGTGTGTGTGAGTGTGTGTGTGTGTGTGTGTCGAATGCTTATCTAACTAATTTGGGCTAAAATTACCGGCAAGTTAACCGCTTACATAAAAATGAAAAAAATTATTGTTTTTGCTTTTAATTTAACGTTAATCCTCAATTTTAATTGACAACTTTTTTATTCATATTATGATTACTTTGGACTTGTAAGTGGACTCAAATTAATATCCTGAACGCCGCCTGCAGATTAGTGGAGGCGACATTCCATCGTCTAATGCAATGTGTTCTCTGGATTCGCTCATAAATATATGGAAACTGTTTCAAGATTACATCTACATCACGTCTTTAACATCACACTTATTTGCTGTTCATGATTCTGAATAAGATTAAGCTAATGTTACGTTGCACCTAAATTCTAATTATCTGTCTCACAGACGATATCGGACATGAAATAAAGTGAGTTCTGGATGATCCAACCATTAGAGGATTTAGTCTAGGAAGGAAAATAATCGACGTCCTCCTGATAAATCATTATCAATAGTCAATAAATATCTCGGGTACTGAACCTCTGTGATAAAGCATTCTTAATATAAAAATGAAATACAAAAATAGGTGTTTTAAGCATAGAGATAAAGTTTTTTTTATTGAGTGCGTTTTCATGATTTTTTTTTCTATGAGTGCGAGTGGCCGTCTCGGTTAATAGAGAAAGAAGTTAAAAATGCATTTCTATCCCTGTCTATCTAATCTCACATGCGCCATGCACAGAGAGATGTGAATGAAAAAAAGCGAGACTGAGAGTGTTCTACATTTGCTGTCTCTTGACTTAGACGGTGATCTTATTTAGCCAAATTGACAAATTCTATGTGTTCATGTTTGAAACTGAATACTACCAAAAGAACTGCATAAACATTTGTCTAACTAAAAGGAAAGTGCTGCTTTATAGCATAGAGATACAAACGAGCAATCGGTGCCGTTTGGCGACCACTGACGCCTCCGCACGGTTAATCATTATGCAAATGAGCTAAGTAACAGGTAGCGGAATTGAGCCGGCACGACCCGGGAGGTACCTCTGGCTCACATGATACCAACGTAAAGTGACATCCCCGGTGTCGCTTTTCGTGCGGTTTATGAATTGCCAGTGAACCAGTGAAGGTAAGGACCAACGCATCGTCATGACAATAAATCGGATGTCTATGGACGTGGACAGCCGTCAAAAGATGATGATTGATCTTCTCCATCCCCCCCTCCCTCCCTATAGTGTAAAAAGCCTGTATTATAATAAAATAAACAGAGGGAAAATGTACAACTCAAAGTACCTGATGATGACAAACCGTCGCCGGCATAATAATGATTACCTGCGAAAAGTTAATTAAATCGGGGCTGACAGAGAGCGCTCGTGTTCCGCGGACTGCGAAGACGAAATAAATATTTCGGTCTCTATCAACGTCTTGAAATCCTTGGACGAGCGCAGACACATTTATAAGGTCAAAGTATCTTAATCACTTCCTTCAATTACAATTATTTAATACTCAACTGTAATTATCTGTAGATGTCAAGATTGTTCCATCATCAGCATCATCAAGTACGGTAATACACATTACATTTGTCGTCCTTCGGAGTCAGTCAGGAAGTTGGTCAACCCCAAGCCATGATCCTCTCCATTCATTCGCGTCAGCGTCGAGGCAATTATTGCTACCGCTCGCGTGTTCCCTCGCCGTCAGTGTTTGGGGAAGAAGGACACGCGGATGAAGGAACAGTTACCCTCGCCCTCCCCCCCTCTTTAACGAGCTCACGCGTTAAAGTTGGCCTTACATTATCGTGAAGGCTGGAAGAGCTGGTTGAGCTATCATGACTGGTGTAACCGGTAAGTCTGATTTGAGGTCGTTGGCAAATCGCGTACGGTACAGGAATTATCACCTATACTAGACTATAGTCTAGACTACTCTAGTAGTATTAGTCTAGACAAGTCGTTCTGACTATTCTAAGTCGGATGTGTGTCTGTCATGATGTGCACACACAATGCGCACTATAACATATCCCGCGCAGATGGATTTTCTCAATAGAGATGATAACCGTAGGCGAAATGCGGCTCCCCACCATGGTTCAAGCCTTGTCGTGGCGGTGGGGCTCAGTAGCCTAGGGTGATCCGAGACACTTTTGGCGAAGCGAATTGAACCAAGGAAATGGATGCCCTTTGTACTCCTCTTATAAGAAGGGGGTACTAATAAGCGGGAGGAGGAGGTCGTATGAGTACCTACTTAGTGTCCTGCTTGTAAACTAGCGATATCTAACCAGACCAGGTCCGCTGGGAAATCTCCTGCGATTTACAAAAATCCGAATGGCATATAGGGAATGTGTGGAAGATCTATTTCAATCCGGTCGTAGCGGTACTTACCGTAAAGTGACCCGAGACGGTTCGAATAAAAACACCAAAACTTTCGAAACCGAATATAAAATGCTTATGAATTCCGATCTCAGAAATTCGTCACTCGAACCGTACGTCTGAAGTGTATGCGCGTCTCAGGTTGCTCCATGTCCGTCGGTTTTGTGGGTCATTCAACCACACCCAACACCATATTTATTACCTGCGCCACCTCTTTTTTTGAATTAAATTAAAAGAGAGTGCACTTACGTCTGCGCAAATACTTATAATAATAATAATAATAATAATACCTGTGGACTTATCACTCCGCGTTAGCCTAGCACAGTGCTAAGCACCGTAGGGACTTGTGTTACATTTACTAGACAACGGACAATATATTAAATATATTTACAAATTTAAGAAATTTTATATATTTAAGATTTTTATTTAGAATATTAATGCTAACTAATTTTATATAGAAGTGCGTATAGAACATATATACACCCATTACTTAGGCGGGATGCGAAACCGCGTCCTCTGGCGTAAAACGCGGTCAGTATAACATGGCCTGCATATCCACTCTGATACTCTCTGGTACTCGCTGGTATCTATACTGGTCTCAATAGAGATGACAGCTGCTCGGTTACAATATAGTAACGACATACTTTTGATGTCGTGATTAAAATATGGTTTATGTTGTGGAGATCTATCTACTTTACAAGTGGAAATAAGCAGAATTATTTTTTATAGCCCAATGGTAAAAATCGGAATCCCTATAGTTTCGTCATATCCGTCTGTCGGTTCACATATCACAAAAGCTTTTCTCGGAAAGGTACTGTATCTTTGAAAATGCGAGTATGTGTATATTTATTGAACGCTACGAAATGATGTAGTATGATTTTGAAAAATAAAATTATCTTATTCACAACTATTTTTATAGCTTACGGGGGCAAACGAGTAATCGGAACCTTCTGATGACTATTTGTTATTTGTTCCAATTTGGCAGCTATCGGCGTCCATTATCAACCTCACATTAATGCGATGTTTTGCTCTCATTCGACACACAATCCCAGTGGACTACCAACTACTCACTTTATGACGTGACGTGTTAAGTTTCATCACGTGCGCAAGAAGGTACCTAGATGATACACAAGTAGATTACAACCTGAATTAGCATAAAAATGACTTTTATCCCAGAAACTGAATGGTTCCTCTGGAATAGTTACTGAAGCCTATGATCATAACCATTATCATCATCATCAGCCCTTATCGGTACACTGCTGGACATAGACCTCTTTCAATGAAGGCCAAGTCTACCGGTCTCCTGCTACTCGTATCCATCCCGGACCGGCTACTGCACGGAGATAGTCTTCCCACCTGGTGAACGGTCGACCAACACTTTGTTTTCCAAAACGAGCCTCCATCTGTTCTTCTGAGTGTGTGACCAGTCAGCCCATGGCCACTTCAGCGAGCCTATATCGTCGCGTGATATCGGAAACTTTGGTTCTCTGTCTTATGACTTCGTTGCGAATTCTGTCGGACACCACGTAGGGAAGGCATTGGTTGAAGATTTTTGTCTTCAAGCTGTTCGGTATAGGGGACGTGAGAATGTGACCAAGTTTCCGGAATGCTGACTAAAAGTCGTCAAGGGGCACTAGTTTCTTAACAACTAAGAGGTTTCAGCGAGCTGATTGTTCGGTGTCCTGTTAGTTTCATAGTTACAGTGAAATAGGCGGGAGCACCGGACGGCGCTCGCGCCGAGTGATGACGGTACCATCAATCGGACCAGCGACAGGCAGCAGCGGCGCCGGTCCGAAACCAAATCTGCGATTGCCAATCCCCCTGCTCCGCGTGGCAATTATGAGTATTTACCTCCAGTGGACTGAAGCAGATACTGTAAATAATATAGGGGAGAAATGGGCACTCGGAGCCTTTTTAAATATACGCCCATAAACATCAGCATGATTACTATGCTCGTTGTATTTCTTTGTACCTCCCTGGTCGCGCGGACCCCATTCCCCTGCAATGTAGCAATGGCACAGCCTCTTACGCTCTTCGGAACGCTATGTGGCTTAAACAGTTTAATGGATTTAGTGTGAGTGTCATAAATGCGAGATGAATGTTAGTCACAATGAGTACCAAATAAAATTATAAATTTTTCGCACAATTGAGCATTTTCAATGATTTGAATTCCGGTCCATCTA
>JAFELO010000884.1:9332-39752 GCA_017140195.1 Eumaeus atala
GCTTAACCAAATACACCGGGTAGGAGGCCTTAACTATAGATTGTTAAACGATCAGAGGTAATAGCTAGTTAAAATTAAAAGTATGAATTAAATAGTAAACATATTTTCAAGATGTTGAATTACATCTTATGTTAAGGTGGTAGTCGTAAAATATACGCAACGAAAAAATAGTTACGTCATGACATAATAATGAAATCAGGTAGACCGAACATTAAATATTTAAAAGTTTATAATGAAAATGCTCTCCATTTATTATGTTTACACTACGCCATGTTGCAAAGGTTTACAACACAAAGTGGAAATTATTCAGAATGAATAGCCATTATACTGAAAATTTAATATTACATAGTAATTTTTAAAGAACCATGTAAATCCACTAAAACTTTATTACCTTCCACATGTTGGTATGTGTTTTTCTTTTTAATAATAAAGCGTCAAACGAGTAATTGGTACCTTTTTACGACAAGCGACAGCTATTAACATCCACATAATTACTATGCCGATGCGTTCCCTTTATCAAACCTGTATTTGGACCACCTTCACATTCACTGAGGCTATACAGCATGTTACCACACGTCCACCACTTCATTTCGGGGCTATCCAATGAGGTACTTTCCTGTCAATCCTATTAATTTATAATACATATATATTGGGAGAAGTCAACTCGCACGTGAATATATTCAATTCGTGCCAATGGCATACTGAAACTTTAATATGTTGAGTAGCAGTGAATTCGCATGTTTCGTGCGAATTACATTCTTGCAAATTATAGAATAAGCCGATATTCTCACTCCACTAAATCTCTGTAGAAATTAAAATGTCACTGGATTTTTTTTTATATAACGAGATATTGGATCCTTTTAATGACTTCCGACGCAAATGAACATCAACATAATTACTTACTATAACGCATCGGTTGCCCACATTTACTCCTCCCCTGAGGGGTCACCGGCTACTCATGAACAGTACAAAACACGACACCGAAGATGTCACTTCTCGCCGGTATCATAAAACGTTCTTTTAAAAATAAATCCTATCCGAAATATTATGTAGCTGGCGCTCCGGTATACAGGCTGGAGGGTTATGATACACACAAAAATTCTATTTTTCTGTGAAACGTATCATCGTATTTGTAATGACGTTCCTAGCCCTCATGTAAAACATTAATAGAACATATTCAGTAGTTTAGTCACAGAGTATTATTTTTCGTTTTCACAAATCTCAACACGATGCATCCTACTAGGAAACTATATATGTATCATAATCATTATCAGCCCTTACCTAGTGCACCTCGCACTGTTGGACACAAGCTTCTCTCAATGAACGCCAAGATGACCGATCCTGCTAATGGCATCCATTCCGGACCGGCGACTGCACGGAGATCGTGTTCCCACCAGATGTACGCTCCACCAACACTTCGTTATCCTAAACGTGGCCTCCAGAAACTTACTGGCCCATCTTCCATCCGTTCTTCTGAGTGCGTGACCAGCCCATTGCTATATACGTATATACTAGTACTAAAGGGTTTTCTTTTATTATCTTTGTATTAAAATTTCCACTCTGTATATTGCGAATCCACGCTGTAGCTGTGAAGTCACGTGCCCGCCTCGTTGCGGCTTAATTGATAAATCGCGTGACACGATTTCATGATTTTCAGTGATTTTCGACTTAGGGCTCCCGACATGTTCCGTCTTATTGGTACAATTCTACATACTGACGGTGCATATATAAGTCTGTCATTGCTTTCACATTAACTGGGAAGAGATTTCCTCTTTACAAGAGTGCCAAAATGGACTGACAAGTTTGGAAAGCACAGCACGGTAGATACTTCTCGTTCACATGATACCCCACAAAAAATTCTTTAACAAAACCATGTTCAAAGTACTTTGTTGGGTTACCACTAAATGCCCTTGTGTGAAGCAGTCCGCTCAAGTCTTAATCTCCTTTTTATAAGACAGGGCAAACCAGGAGGTGGCTAGAGACTTCCAGACTTCCTGGTTCCACAGTACATTTGTACGATTCAGAAAGTGGTGCTTAAACCGCACTAGTGTTTACTTACGGATATCAAGCTGATGAGAGTGGAATTTACAGCTCTGTCGCGACGTCCGAAGATCTGTCGCTGGTATTAAGTCGAACAATTCCTCGAAACACTCACCATAGAAAATACAGTAAAAAACGCACAGCGAACCGTCATCGCTTCGTAGGACCATAGATTCGAGCTGTCCGGAAATAGCTTGGTCGTCAACGGTTCGACGGCCCTTGTCTACAGGTGGTAGCAGTACTTCATATGCGGTCGGACCTGTGCCTTGTAAAGTTGCAGCCGATGGGATGGATTGAAATATTGCTTCGCCCTATTGTTCACACCCAGCTTTTTTGAGGCTAATTTATCTTTTGTTTTCAAATGATCGCGGAATTGAACGTTACTCGATATGTCAGCACCAAGTATTCCGATACTAGCTGAGGTCGAAACGTGTTTTGAAAACCTTGGATACGACGAAGGGTGACTTTTTAGTGGTAAACGCGCAAACTTGTATCTTATGGTGGTTAAATTAGTCTAAATTTAGTCGGCCCATTCCGAGTCTTTGAATAACAAATCCTCGACTCCAGACAATGAAGGAAAATATCATTGATATGTAGAAGAAACAACGTAGGATACAGAATACAACCTTGAGGAACACGAGCGTTGACAAACTTAAGGGCGGATCATGCGCCGTCGACCACAATCTTGACGCTGCTATTTATCGAGAAGCTAGTGATACAGTCGCATAATTTCCTGAAAAAGGCCTTTGCTACATTGAGGCTAACCGCCAATGCCTTCCACCTACTTTCAACTGCCTTCACCAGTCGGTGGGCCAAGTAAATTACAAGATCACCAGCTGAACGTTCCAAGTATCGCAAGACCTGACAGTTGATAATGGATTCCACAATTTAGGAAAACAAAGGGGATATCGCTATACATCGGTAGTTATATGGGTCGGAGCGCTCTCCTTTTTTATTGATCAGGTACACTAAAGTTTTATCCAGAGAGCTGGGGACTGCGCCAACAGGGTAGGAAAATCGGAAAAGGCGCGTCAATTCCGCAGCCAACTTCGGAGCACATTTTCGCAGCACAACCAAAGCGATGCCATCAGACCCACTCGACTCGATGAATGTCCAGAGAAAGAAGTGCTATACGCACGGCGCTCTGCTGGTCCATAACGTCCGGTATCGAGTTCCCTGATCTTCCGAAAAAGTGTTCAACGCAAAAAGAGAGCTTCTTAATTCTTCTGACTCTTATTTGGCAAAAAAAATATTAAAGTAAAGTAAAATATTAGAGGCAAAATTATACTCCTTCTTTAGTGTTCTGATATTTCCGCTCTGTGCAGTCTGCTGCATACGTTTGGTAGTACTCAAGTTTATGACAAAGTGCCATCTTACATCGTCCTATATTCGCAGCCAAGGGATGGATAGGTCATTGTCCTCAAGGTCGAAGAGGCGATGATAGCAGATATCGTATCCGATAAAATTACACTCGCCAGCCCATGGTATAAATAATTGTTCTAATATTGATGCCTTAATTTTACGCGAATGTTAGTTATTACAATAAACTTACTTTTACGGATTCTATCGCAGTTTATTTAAATATTTCAATAGCCGTCCGACCGTGACCATGGTTGCTGTAAATCTTCTGAGACGTCGGGCTAGTTAAATAATTAAATAAACCGCGATAAAATCCGTAAAAGTAGTTTTATTGTAATAATTGTTCTAATTTATACCCAGTGTAGGTACGGTAAAATGAATCAACCAAAAACATTTGCGTTTCTGTCAGATACAATAAAGCCGGCTTTGCTGTCTCAAGGTGGTGGTGCGTTGAGATTAGAGTGTAATCTGCTGATGTTGCAAAATCAACAGCTAACTAGCAGGGGGAGTCTTCTACTTTTTATTTTTCAGTAAAACAATAAAAGAGCAGGATCTGCCACATCCCCATCCCCCGGAGTATGTGGGTCGGCCCAGGCGTTCACGCTCAGGTTCAGGACCAGAGCTTGGAGGCCCAGGGAAAGGTTCTCCAGCTTCTACGTTGTTAGTAACCTTCCGGTAATCCATTCCAACGGAACATGCGAATGGACTACTTCTAAATACATTAAATTTTCCGTATGCGATTCGCACGAATCGAATATATTCACGTGCGATTCGTCAAAGCAGAAGTTCTAGTAAAGAGGGCGAAACGAGAATTGGTACGTTTAAACGAATACCGACGCCCATGAATGTCCACATAAATACTATCGCGATGCGTTGCCCTCATTTCCCCCACCCTCAATGGGTCATCGGCTACTCAAAAACCACACGAAACACGACACCGAAGATGCCACTTTACGCCAGTATCATGCAAGTGAGAGGCACCTCCGTGGACAAGCCGGTCCAATTTCACTGCAATACCTGTTACATTACAATTAATATTATAAATGCGAAAATTGTTGTTCTTTTAATAAAGATCTACTTAACGGATTCGAGTGAAATTTATCACAGATGTAGATTACCCGAAGAAATGAATGGTTCCCTGGGGATAGATTTAAAGTGGGTGATACTGCGGGCACAGCTAGTATTTAATAGCTTAATGTAATGCTTAAAAAACTAGGTCTATAAGGCGTCTATACGTTATACGATTGAATACACAATAATACATCAATAAGACTGGGTAAATTGGACGGCCTCCTACCCGGTAGACTGACGACATAGCTAATGTTCCGCTGGATGCAAGTGGCTCGTGAGTATGATCTATAGCGCTCCAGGAGGGAGGCCTATGTCCGGCTGTAGACTTCGTCCGGCTGATG
Organism: Eumaeus atala; assembly: GCA_017140195.1. Lineage (NCBI taxonomy): Eukaryota > Metazoa > Arthropoda > Insecta > Lepidoptera > Lycaenidae > Eumaeus > Eumaeus atala. Next base: position 14,144 of record JAFELO010000884.1, read on the forward strand.
ATGTTGATACAATACGATTTATTAGGGTTCGGTATCCAAGTGGTCAAAACGACCCGACTAATGACGTAATACTCCGATGTCGTCACGGTCGTGTCGCGTCGTGACTCGTGATAGCTTTACAAATTTTCGCAGACTATTTACTTTTATTACTTCGATCGCGTGGTCTAAAACATTTAAGAAAAAAATATTGTCCCATAGAAATATTATAGTACCTGTCGATTAAGGTTTAGGGGTAGTTTAAATCGACATACAAAAGTGAAATATTAATTTCGCTGAACAGATAACTGGGTTGGAGGATATAAGTACGTACCCACTGATTTATTTATAAGTGTATATTTTACGGTAAAAAATTACAAATAGGTATGTAGGCGGGTATGTATGGTTATGTAAGTATATAACTTGAATATTTTGGTTTATCAACTTGTAAGTGTTGGAATGAACTTTGAAGCTCTGAATAGATAATATTGGCACCACTAGAGAAGTAACGTAAGTATCAAGTATCTAACTAATGCTTGTTTGGGTATAGCATTAGCAAATTATATTAATTAAGATGTTTAGATAGGTTGGCTCTACTATAATCATGGAAAATCAAGTTATATTTTTTTAAGTTGACTATCTACTCTTCTGCTATTAGGAAAAAAAGAAAAACGGCTAAATACGCCTTGCCCATAACAAGTCTCTAGTGTATATCTCATGAACCGTGATTGCTAGACAGCTTAACATATTAGGTCCTTACATATGGAATTGGCGTTTTGTGTGGGAGGAACAAAAAGTTGAATATTTTTTAATATAATATATTTAATTAATCAAATATGAACCATTGTTTTCTATGCACTTTTGCTATCTCATTGGTAGTTCATTGATTCATTTACTAAAAAAAACCAATCGGACGGGAATCAGCCTTAAATATTTGAAGGCGATTTGGACTGCCCAATCGGAGTTGATTTTTTTCCCTTGCAAGAAGTTATCCAAATTTCGAAAAAAAATGTTATCTATCGGAGTAAGGTCCGCGGAGTACGGAGGATGTCTTAAACTTTCCAACTGAAGCTCTGTTAATTTGGAAGCCGACAGTATGTGGTCTAGCATTGACGTGGAGCGATTGACAAGCCTAGGTTGTTTAGCCGCTAGCTTTTCCTTCATGGTTTGCAATTGCTGATAATAGACAACAGCTGTAATTGTCTGGCCAGATTTGAGAAAACTACAATGAATAATATCGGCACAAGTTAATGAAACGCTCACAAGTAACTTTTTTGGGGTTAGTTTTCCTTTTGGGCAGGATGTAACGCAGCATTCGACGCGCGTTTGCCGGTTTGCTTCTGTCAATTCGTGAGGTACCACCTTTCAAGCTTTTTATACCTCCCAATTTGCTTTAAGTGAATTAAAACAGTTATATCACTAACATCACATCCTGTCGCTAACATGCACGTGGTTTGCGATGAATCCGCTTCCACAATAGCCCTCAAATCTTCATTATCAACTTGGGTCTTGGGTCGTCCACGGGGCTTGTTCTGCAAGTCAAAATTTCCAAAACGAAAACGTTGGAACCAGAAACGAACAGTGTTTCTTTTTGCAACACGACCGTCATACACATATTTCACCATTCGAGTCGTTTCTTCAGAAATAATGCGATATCTTAAGTTTTCCATTTTATAAAATGAGTTACGCAAACAGAAGAAAAAAGCAAATGAATTCCGGTCATAGAATCACGTATACATGAAACTAATTTTGTCTTGATGTACATCTGTCATCTCAGTCCACCCGTGACCATGATTGATGTTAAGCTTCTGAAACGTCGGGCTAGATTAATAATTAATCCGCAAAAGAAGTTTTATTAACATTCGCGTAAACTTAAGACATCAATACACAAATGACTAAATAACTGTACAAATTTGAATTTGGAATTCCTTACCGAAGAGGGCAAATTCGTGATTAAAGTGGCCAGTAGGCAAAACGCCAATTTCATGTGTGAGGAGGACCTAATATGCATGTATATACAACAAGGACACATCATATATATATATATTGCTGCATTCATTGGTGCCTGCATTATTCTCGCATAACAACGTCACGAAATGATGGAAACCACACTCCCGTCTTTATTCAATACCCAAACAGTGGAAAAGACGGAAGGGTGTTTTTTCTTATCGTCATGACAACATTTCATACAAGTTATACTGCTTTCTGAAGCATTATACAAGGTATCTCTTATATATTGTATCTATCCGTACCCTTGGCTACTGGACATTTTTGATCTAATTTCCATACGATATTGTGATGCGAATGTTACCCATTGCAATAAAACTTAGGGATCTTATTGCAGTTATTTTGATTATTTTATCTGACCAGTACGGTCTCAGCCCACTCGTGACCATGTTTGCTGTAAAGCTTCTGAAACCTCGGGTTAGTTACATAATGAAATAAACTACGATAAAATCTGTAAAAATAGTTTTATCATACAAAATGCGTCTAAATCGTATATTCGATAACCATGATAAGAGGTAATGGCCGTTAGAGACACTGATTGGTAAAATTTTCACCTAGCTCAGTGGCTTTTTTCTTCGGGCATGGCCCACCACATTCTCCCACCACTGCTACTCCTATGTTTCCAGGAGCGACAGCGGGCACTACTTATATCTCTTTGATATGATGCCAAAGCCTGCCTTGGGAAGCGCAACGAATTTAATCAGGCGAAAATAGGAGGAGTAGGAAGTGTTTCCAGTTTCCTTCCCCAATCAAGCGGAGATAGTACGGGATTGCAATGACTTAAACAGTTAAAGAAATTAAAGAGGCGGCAGCCAGGTAAAGCCCGGCTGCTATGCACCACGGATATATAAATGCCTGACACATATTGACTACACGTTATATTTAATTATCAACTAGCTTATTGCGATGTATTATATGCTGCTAGTATTTATGTTAAAATTGTTGATGGCATGGAAATTTTCAACGCTGTCCACGAGATCACTACAATAAATTACTCCCGTTACATTTGGAATGTTATTAGTCATTATATTTCGCTACTTCTCCCAAGGATGACACTCCCACAGTATGAGATGTGCGGTTTGTTCATATTTCTCAGCCTTAACCGAGCAGTCACAAAAAGGTGATACTACTAGTTGGAAACTAAATAGCTTACTTCTAAAATTGCCGTGACCTGTAAGGAAGTGTACAATGCAATGATTTACGTCTAAACAGTTTTCGGTCTGTCTTGTGGTCTTAAAGACTCTTTTTATCACTGTGGTCCAGTGGCTGTTGGCCCACTTTAAAAACACAAAACTACCAATTTCGTCCAACCTATCAATTTTATTAATTATTTTATCTTTTAAAAAGATTTGAACTATTCCGGCAGCACAGCATTCGTTGGTGTACTCAAATACCAAATTTCATTTCGAACCCGAATCGATTGTATAACGAAGTACTTTCGCCACATTTTTTGTGAACCTCTAAAAGATTTGAATTTTGGAACAGTGTTGGAATGGAAATTGTATGAATGATTAAATAAAAGCCTCAATAAATCCGGATGGAGGGAATGCGCTGCACTCGTGACAGGATTTTTAACATATTTGCCACAAAAGTATTTGGAATTATTTACTAGGTTGTGCCTTAGTACTTTAGGCACTGTGAAAATAGTTCCACTATCGTTTTTATTACTGTTTACAATAATGTTGGCAGATGAGATAAAGATGAAAAATAACGATATGCTGTTTTCTATTAATCATCTGCCGCATGTCGGAGCATTTCTGTGCCATCAGAACATAGCTCTGTATCATGAATGCTCGGCGACCACGCGGCAGACCCCGTCAGCTATGGTGAGGTGAGCTGAAATCCTTCCGGAAGGATTAGCCCTATCTTGCCTCCCTCTAAGCCAAGAGGTGTGAAAACAGAGTAGAGAGACTTTGCCCAGCAGTGAAACACAACAGACTAAAAATAATATGTAAGAATTCATTTTGGGTTGCAGCTTTGTCCGAACACGCAATCGTTGTTGTAAAATGTAGCGGACATGATCAACTAAGCCAACGAGACGTCCAAGATATTTTCGATAAATTATTAATGGAAATTTAAACGCCTTATTATATGACAGAGTTTAAATGATATCTTTTTGTTCGCGGAAAGCACAAGTTAGAATTCTGGCAACTGTGAAAATTGTGTTAAAACCTTACTGGAAATCCTACGCCTTTTTAATTTCCTTCTTATTATCAGCCCTTATCGGTCCATTACTAGACATATGCCTCTCTCAATGAACGCCAAGATGACCGATCTCCTGCTACTCGCATCCATCCCGGACCGGCTACTGTACGGAGAACTTCTTTCCACCTGGTGAACGGTCAACCAACACTTCGTTGTCCTAAAGGCGGCCTCCACTCCAGAACCTTAAGTTAAAGTTGGAAGTTTACCAGCATTTGTCCCCTGCGATTTCGGCTTTCGACTCCAAATGGTCCCAGACTCGATTTGACACCATTTCGTACTCTCACTTTGACACAAAAGTCCCCCATAACAACACTGAAAGGATCGAGACTTTAAAAGTAAGAGGAGGAGGATAAGCGCACGGGGCAAGGGGCGAGGACAGGAACTTCGCTCCACTGCACTGTCCCAAAGTGTTAGGGGAGCTGGCCTGAGTTGCGGGACAACCCCATCTGTGGAGATATTAACGGTAACGGTAATTAGATGAATTACTAACGACGGCCCTGGCGAATTGTAGATCCGGAGCACCACACCAATGCTGGCACTGTCGGTACTCGCGGTGGATCCGGAGCACCACACCAATGCTGGCACTGTCGGTACTCGCGGTGGATTTAATGGCTATTCGCTACTATGATATGCCGCACATACCACTGGAATCCTCTCAGAGCCGGTGATTGCGGATAAGTGCGTGTTATACCTTAATACCTGTAATAATTTCATAAGGGTTACACGTTGAATTCGGATTATTCCTGTAACACATATAACGTTTCTGTTTGGACCATTTTAAAACTGATTCTTAATGCAAAACACAAATGTATGAACACCTATAAACAAACATTTTTTGAAAACAGATTTTAAGTGTTACTTTATTTCTGTTTCTATACAAAGTTAGAAATGATAAACCGTGTTCAATATACTTTACAGCTTACTGATAAATTTCCTGATGTTAAAAAGTCAAGTCACGTGTCTAATTAGTTGCGCATGTTTCGTTTTCACCCGACATCGAAAAAGAAGTAGATTCTAAGTTCGTGCTCTCGTCACGCATTCGCCAGCTTACTCCACAGGCCAAGCGTATATAACGAAGTGACGTGACGAGAGCGTTATGAAATGTGTGACCATGCGCCAACAGAAGAGGGAGATATTAGTGGACATAGAAAGAGGAGAGTTTCCTTTGGAATATTATTGTTTAGAAAAGAGAGAGAGGAGTGACAAACATGGCGCATTGGAAGGGAGAGGAAAAAGGGGACAATTCATTTGTATTACTATTATGCCGGTGTTTATGGAAGTCGGTAGTTTTATCTTTTAAGAAGTAGGTAGATATGTGTATAGATACAATAAAACTACTAACGCGTAAACGCGTAAACTTAAAGCATCAATAGGTATGTATCTAATTAGACTTGAATATCTTGGTAGGTATTAAAATGAACTTTGAAACTGAATTCATAACATTATCATTAGTGAAGAATTATAGTAAGTACCAAGTACTTGACTAATGCTTGTTTGGGTATACAAACACAGGCCACTTCAAACTGTCTTCGTCGCCTTCGTGTATGGGGCTGTATTTTGTCGAATTTACGACAGAATCAGCTCAGGAACGTAACGACGGAAGTTTCAGTTTCAGACTAGTTTCCCGTTTTTTGCCGAATCTCGACCGAAACCAAATGTTCGTTCGGACACTAGTGTGATCCTAGGGAAATTAAGGACAACCCTTAAACGCCTATATGCACATCCGTGTTCTTTCATACACTTTATAAAGATGTTCGGATATTTGCATACGACACTCGTTATCTCATGTCGCTGAGAGCTGTTGGCGAATATCCCCTTACTCCTGCTTTCTGTGAAAGCAATTTCTCGCTGTATAGTGGGTTAATGTAGCGTTGGATTAGGTTTGTCAAAAAAATTTAAAATGTCTTCACAATTGCAATTGTTAAACGGAATGGAACAATACCACGAGGTCTTTTCTCATCATCAGAATGATCGGGTACTGTCCGCAAGTGGTGTTTTGATGGTGAAGAGAGCTATGAATGAAAATTCCCCCCTCCTCCTTTCAGGCAGCTCACACGCGGCAGCTAAAGGGAACACAGTCACAGGTAAGATAAGAGGGGGCAAGGCGGGTATATTTTACTCTAACCGGGAGAAATTACTTTCCTAGATAAAATACATTTAATACGTTTCTTAGAAACATTTGTACTTACATTACAAGAGTAAGATTGGGTTTTAATATTGTGTCGCTGCAGGCATCGGCGGTGAATTGAAATTGTGAAACGTTGTTAAATGGAAAGGATTACTTCGTACTAGTGACCTGTAAATAAAAATTGCAAAACAAGTAGTAGTCTAGTACAGCGTCCTGGTGTTGGCTACAGTTTTTATTATGAAAGCATCATTTTCAATAGGATATTTCCACAAGAAAACTTCAATACTGCTACGCTATATATTTTTAAATTCTTTCTTGGTTTTTATAAGAGACATTTATATCAGCCAAAAGTGTTTACGAACTTTATATAATTTTTATATTACGTGTTGTTCGTATCATAAAATAAAGAAGAAACTTTTTATTTCGTACCAAAGAAATAAAATAATATTGTATATGTAACATAGGTAATATAAGGACATTGTTACAAATTAATAACGTAAAAGCTTTTTATAGCATTAGGGTACAGAAGCATCGGAGACTTTTGGTGACTGTAGACATAAATTTATCCGCATTAAGATTATGGGGACGCGCTCTCGTTCACCCATCTCTGCACCTCACCAATCGCACGAACTGCGATATTCCCGCCGGTCTTATGTGAGAGAGTTACCGGCCCGACTTGGATGATTTATAGATACTGACGGGTGTGATCTATACCACAGATAAGAGAGCTGCGACACGAAAACCTCACACACTTCATCGGTGTGTGGGTGGAGACCGGCGTGGCCTGCATCCTGTCAGCCTACTGCTCAGAGGCCTCTCTGACCACCGTGCTCGCCGACAGGGACCTGCATCTGGACGACATATTCGTGGCCAGTTTTTACAGTTTTAATTACACCAGTATAAAAGGAATTAAAACTTCTGGGGTGAAGGACTGTGAAGGTTCAGTTAGACTTTTAGATTCATTTATTCAAACATGGTCCCTCCACACTCACAATCATGAACAAACATGGTCTCTCCACACTCACAATCATGAACAAACTTAAGATACTACAAGAATAAAAAATAGACTCAATATAGTTTTTAAGAAGGTTTATTAAAAAGTGGGGTATCTGGGAGTTGCCGGAGACTCCCGGCTGCAACATGGATGATCCTTTATACACAATTGTTCCTCCAATCCTCAACTACAATAGTTGAAGATTATACTGATGTCTTGTCTTCATTTTACATCCAAAAGAGAAATACAAGAATAAAACAAAAGGAGTAGAGCTCTGAAAAGGAACACACAATCAATAAGATTCCGTCCCATTCTCCTGGCTTCATGAGCCAACTAAAATCAGGCAATATATATACTCAGTTACAATTAAATAGAATTTAACATCCAATTTTCACGTGTGCTATATACTATTAAAACTAAAGCATTATTGAGACGATCTATCAAATTAATAGCCACATAGATCATGTAAATACTACTATGAAAATGTACACTTAGGAGAATGAAGACAATTTAACATTAACAAAGATTTGAAACATGGCGTCGGCAAGAAATCAAGAACTCACCCCTTTTCATGAAATATAATTGTCATTTGGTGTTAAAATACACCAAATAACAATATATTAGCCGCGAATATATAGGTTCACGGCGGAAAAGATAAAACTATTTAACTATGATTTGCTGAATGCAGATAGCGTCAACGTCAAATCAAGCCGTCATCCAAGCCACGTCGAAGGCTGATTTTAGTCTCACGCCGACGGCACGCGCACCGTTTGCGCTGATGGCCGAGATATATGAACTTTTGGGGAGCGTTTTTTGGTGAAGCATAGTAACCAAAAAACGCTTTCTATAAGTTCATATATCTCGGCCATCAGCGCTGACGGTGCGCGTGCCGTCGGCGTGAGACTAAAATCAACCGAAGGGGAAGAAAAGTAACATTTCTTCGATACCGATCACACCTCTTGTCTATCAGTCAAAGATGACAGATATACTTTTTTATAAAACGTTTAAGTAGCAAAACATAATTTCTACGCAGTCTCGTGGCCGACCTGTTCCGAGGTCTGACGTACCTGCACGACTCCGCGCTGATTTCCCACGGGAATCTCACTTCAGGCAAGTGTAAGTTTCTATTGGATTCTATTTTAATACGGTCTTGTAAGGCTCAACTGTAACAAGCTTTGTGACAAAATCTAAGAATCTGTCTTAGGCACATTTTTAATTGTCGTATCACGAGACTTGGCAATGTGTAGAGTATGTTTGACCCTCGACATCGTCCGCGTATACTCTGATTGTTAGCTGATAACCAGAAAAACAGGAGAAAAGTATCCTATGCTCATACCAAGACCCTCGATATCTGTTCAATTTTATCAAGATCGGTCCTGCGGTTTGGGCATGATAACATCACAGACAGACAGATTCACTTTCGCATTTATAACATTAGAACTTACATGGAATAAATGGCAATACAATATTATGTTACCATCGAACTTGTTGTTGGTGGAATCGGAAGGTATCTGATGAAACATATTTTTTTTAACTATTAATACATCATCATCATTATCAGCTCCTATCGGTCAATGAACGCCAAGACGGCCGACCTCCTGCTGCTCGCATCCATCCCGGACCAGCTGCTGTACGGAGATCGTCTTCTCACCTGGTAAACCTATTAATAAACATATTAATAGACTATTAATTACAAGTTTTTATTTAGTTGCCCTGTCGCGATATTGGTCTTTAGTCAAATCTTACGAGTAAAATTTGATCCAAAATTTTATCTGATGATCTGATGACGATGTAATATGTTATGACGTGGAGCAAATCTGATGACGGAACCCGAAGGTGGATTATAGGTACCCGGAAATTAAATCACACCACCCCAAAGAATTTGGACAACTATTTTGGAAATTTCTTTAGATCTTGACGAATTGGTGCTAGATGGTAACCAGGGTCTGATGATGGAGCTGGAAGGTACAGTGGTAACTTTTAAGTAGACTATTGTAATCTCATATTTATGCTTGTTATATTTCTCTGGATCATGGCTCTGTGTCTAGATATTCTCTTGTTAAAGAAAGCTTGTAAAGTATTTTTTCATATACATAATTCACTCGTTTGTGTTGTTTTTATAGTGCTTAGAATAGTAATAAGTAGTACTCGCTTTATTTATAGTATGTTTCCCGTAGGTGATAGAACGACCGCCTCGTTCTAAGGAACTTAAAATAGAATTGTAAGAAATACCTTGTTTTTATTCCTTCCGTCATTTTAACTCTCTACTAAATTACAATAAAACTAGTTTTACGGATTTTATCGCGGTTTATTTAATTATTTATCTAGTTAGAGGCAAATAACTCTTTAGCTTTCTTGGGTGTTTTGATCATCCGTAATCCCAACAACACATCCAGTCATACAGTGTATAGAAAACATACCCATACTGATCGGTATCTAAACGGCAATACTCATCACCATCCAACACAGTTGTCCAGTAAATCTTTGTTTCAGAGAGCACAAGGCATCTGTGGCAAGCAACTGGTGGATACCGAACTTCAATATGTCAAGCAAGTTCTGCGGGACAACAAGCTGCGGGTTCCCCGTCTGCTCCACAGAAGCCGAGTGAATCTGCTATATTACCATACTCAAGAGGTATGACTGATAAAATTGGCTATATTCTCAAGCAGGCTTCAATAAAAACTTATTTTAAGCCGCCAAAGAAGATTAGTCAGTTCTTACCATCAGTGAAATGCCATATCCCTCCGCAAGATGCAGGAGTGTACAAGCTTGATTGTGACTGTGAACTCTCCCATATACGGCAAACTAAAAGATCTATAAAAACTTGTGTTAAAGAAAATATAGCCGATATGAAACATCGACGTGTTACAAAATCTGCGGTCTGTGAGCATGCTGAAGTTGGCCCCTGCCATTACATTACATTTGATAAACCGCAAATCCTCACCAGGGAACACCGACTCTTTCCAAGGATGATCCGTGACGCTATTGAAATTAAAATACATCCAAATTTCAATAGAGAAAATGTCCGGGTTCTTCCATCTGCTTGGGACACAGTGGTGAATATACTCAAATCAAAAACTAAACAAAATACCTCAAGACAGCAAGATATAAAAAGTACTGTTTGCCTTAATCCTTTTCAAGGCAGAGGCGATATATTTATCACCAACAAGAATGTTGCTTTTCTTCTTATGTGAGTTATCAAAGAAGTCCTAATTTGTTGCACTGGCAACTATGGAGGTTTGCCTTATTATTATTAAGAGAAAAAAATGACGTCTGTATGACATATTTTTTATGGCGGCACTATCTGTCAAAAAATTGCACCAAATTTGAAAGAAAATTTGTTACTCCGTGAATATTCATATTTTTTTATTTGAAAAGAGTTAGGAATCTGTTTTTTTTATATATTTATGTTTATTCTTCAAGTTATTATATTTAAATGTGAGAGGCCTTTTTACTTGGTGGGAAAAATATTCCCGCTGCCCGTGGCGTGTTATGTATGTACACTTGTTGATCTAGTTCCTTCTTTTCGCAGATGTTCATGAAAAAGATATTGAAAAGACACTGGAGCAGATTTTTGGCATTCCCGATGATGGCTCAGAAGACGAATTTGAATCTGATGAGGCAGAAGAGTTCAACGTGAATACAATACAACGGTTGCTGGAATTAGATGATGACTCAAGTAACCCTTGAAGTCTACCCCTAACAGTAGCTCCGAGTCGGCTACATCCACAATAGCACTACGGTCACAATTAGATTACTCGCAGCCAGAAGAACCTTTGACAGTACAATCATCATCACCCCTACAACAAGAATTGACTGATGAATCTGTATGTGAAGATGAGTCATGGGGGAAGGATTTCTGGATATCCAGGCCAGATCAGAAGTCTACGATTCGATTGTTACTCAGACAAACTTGTAGACGGAGCAGCAAAATATAAAAAAATTACAGCCATTTGGCAAACACAAATGGAGTGCTTTTTTGGGCATTCTCATTATAATGGGTTTAATATTCTTCCACATATCGATTTATATTGGTCATCTGATCCTGGATGTCGTGTGAATGAAATAGCTGAAGTTATGTCCAGTAAAACACTTCAAAAAAAATTTGAGGCTTTTCATTTGAACGAAAATATTCAACAACCAAGTAGAGAAGATATAAATTTTGATAAATTATATAAAATTGGTCCTCTTTTATCCTTATTTATTCAATCATTTCAGAATAATGCCTCTAATTCCTCTTCCCAAAGTATCGATGTGAGTATGATACTATTCAAAGGCAGGTCCAGTCTGAAGCAGTACACACCGCTAAAGCCCATAAAAAGAGGCCATAAAGTGGGTACTTATATCACTTTGAAATTTATACAGGCAAAACAGGACAAGGAACACAAGAGGGTGTGGGGGCCAATGTCGTAAAGAAATTGTCAAGTAAATTAGAACAAAAATATTTCAAAGCTCGTGTTACATTCGATAACTTTTTTGCGACTTTTCTCTCCTGCAGTATTTGTATGAAAAAAACATTTATGCCACTGGAACAGTGAGAAGAAACAGAGCAATTTTACCTAACATAATAAATATAACACAAATAGAAACGGCAGAAACAAGAGTCTAAAGTTGAAAAAAGGTGAGTTCAAATTGAGAACTAGACACACACTAACAAGATGTGGGATTGACTGTGGCAAGACACTAAAGAAGTTTTATTGTTGACAACTGCATTTCATCCTAAAGTAGAAGTAACGAAGATAAGCGTAGCAAAATAAAATGCAGTAAGTGTAATGTCCCTCTTTACATTACGCCTTGTTTTGCACAACTTCACAGAAAATAATGTCACAGACTTAGCTTGCTTGTGGGTCTGTTGAGAGGCAGTGGGAATATTTTTACCACCTATTTTCCAAAACCTTCAAAATCATTAGCGTTTTTATTTTAAGTTTATTTTTGTTATATGAATAAAAACATGCCAAAAATAGAAGCGCAAGTTATTTTATTCCTCTGAATCCTTCTGCCTTATAAAGGGTTAATCGGATCAACTAAAATTATAATTTATCGGGTACTTTTAAAAACTTGGTACATCAGGACATCTGTCATCTTAGTCCACCCGTGACCATGGTTGCTGTAAAGATTCTGAAACCTTGGGCTAAATAAATAATTAAATAAACCGTGGTAAAATCCGTAAAAGTAGTTTTATTGTAATGACTACCATTCGCGTTAACTTAAGACATCAATATCTCTACTAAATTAATTAAGAGATAACGCTAAAATGCTAACTTTCTAGAAAAAACTAAAATGAAAACAGTTTTTAAGTGTCGCTGCCATCTTTGTGTTTGGATTGGGCCAGCACGGACGGGGAATGGTACCGCAGCAGATATGGCTGCTATGATGTTACGTTTCGTGTAGTTTGTGACTTTTCGGCGGCCCATTGGAGGTGAGTAGGATACGAGGCCCAGTATAACAATTATGAGGATGTGTATGGGCGTCATACAAAGGCTCCCATTTCTCGTTTGCCCTTTTATTTCTTTGTTTGCTTGCCAGGATGAACTTTCCTCACTACTTAAGATGATATCAGACTGTCTATTGAACATGAAATCAACGACAGAACAAAGATAATATTTTTGTGCATTTGTATGAACGTAGATATCTTTGTTCCCAGCAACAGGGCGTACACAGGTAGATACAGGGTGTACTCAGATGCACACTGGTGACAGGTACATGAACACATAATTAGCAGTCAGATCTTATGCTTTTCTCTGTAGATTAGTTCCACAAAGGCACTCTTGTTCCATTTAATGATTATACAGTTTAATAACTCATCAGGCAAATAACGAAACGCAAATAAATAATAAATGACCTGATCTAGCCTTCACGAATATTCGAGGTGCTGAGAAGCGGAAAATATGTAAAAAATAATGATAAAAGCTAGGCGCTGTTTGTAATCGCTGCTTTTTATTAATATCATCACAAAACGTGTTGTATTATTAATGAAATCTAATAATAGTATGCAGGCCTGATAATATTATTAATGAAATATAATAATAGTATGCAGGCCTGATAATGTTAATATTATTATCGTTACGTTGTAACTGATATGCTGTTTTATACGTGTCTAGATTGCATGTAATATTTATATGTAATTAATTCTTCCATTTTCCTATTGTAGTGAAAAACATTTGCACATAGCACTTTCTTAAGGACCATAAATGATCCATATTCATGTGTCTTCGACAGTAAGATATTAGACAAAAATCATTGGATGTTGCTGAAATGGAATTATATAGGTCTTTAACCTATATCATTATGACTCTTGCATATTACATAATAGGAAAAATATATATCATTTTTGATGCTATGCTACTAGTACTTCAATTAATATGGCGATAATAATAATATTCTTTACTCTCTCTAAAATACACAGTGAGGGTACATAATGCCAGAAAGATTAACGATGGTTAGATTAGCCTAAAACTAATATGAAACCAATCCATGTAAGAGACGATGAATTGCCGTAGTCTTAGAGAAAATCTAATAACTTATATAGTACATATCTACAGAAACACACACACACACACACACACACACACACACACACACACACACACACACACACACACACACACACACACACACGCACGCACGCATGCACGCACGTACGCACGCACCCATATCACTCATTCACGCACGCAGGAGCTGGCGCCACCCCCGCGCGGCTCGCTGAAGGGAGACGTGTACTCCTTCGGCATCATCCTCTCCTCTATGACCCTGAACGGACCCTGTTTTTTTTTTGGTTCACGAAGAGGAATGCATTTACGTGATACCTGGGAGCCCGGGTAGACCCACAGTCACCACACACAGACCCCACGTCGCAGAAGGAAGCCACTCCCTGGTAGGACTTGTCGCTGCCGAGCATCGCGACGATGATGGTCGACTTTGAGAGGTCCCCTCCGACAACTGATGTCAGATCGTGACGCAGCGCCGCCCATCTCGGGCACACCTCGAGGGTGTGCTGGGCGGAGTCCACCGCCGACACAGATACTCACCGAAGCAACCGTGCCCGGTGAGTGCCTGCGTCAGACGGAAGGTGAGGGGTCCTCGACTACGGCGCATCCACCGCTCGAGGACCGGGCGCAAGGCAGCCGTTATTTCTGTGCCGTACGGCTGCCGTGCCAGGTCCTCCCCCCCACTGCATTAACACCACACGCCTTAACCGGTGGACCCGCAGGATCTCGTCATGTGTGGGGTTCAAGCTGAGAGCCCTTCTATCCGAGACATAGGAGTAGCTCTCGGAGAGAACCTCCGCCACGAGTTCCCACGGGGGGTCCCCGGCTGGGGCCGTAGCTGCAGCCCATGAAACCGTACGGTACCCCCGAATCGACCTCACTGCGACGACCCTCTGCGCGGAGCGCAGATGGGCCCTATTTCTCGCAGCGAGACGATCCGCCCAAACCGGAGCACCGTACGTCGCCATACTCCGACAGACACCGGGGTACAGCTGCCTGCAGGCGGCGCTGGGTCCTCCGATGTTTGGGAGGAGTCTCCCCAGCGCATTCGCTGCCTTCACGACCTTCGGTCCCAACATAGCGAAGTGTGGGCCGAAGGTCCACCCTCCGTCAAGGATGAGCCTCAGATACTTGATGTGGCTCGGAACGGACCCTGGGACGACACTAATTTGACTAATGCAGGTAATTTCATACTTTTGGACGGGATGACGTGATAACTTGTAAGTCGCTAGCTACGTGCACGAAAAAGTATAACGTCGCGGTAACGTTACGAGCCATGATGTACCGGTTGGGCGGTGTGTGCGAGCGAGAGAGCGAGCAAGTCGTCACTATAAATCCATCGGGCTATACTGTCCCATATCAAATAGATAATTCTTATCACGTATAATTATATCGTCCATGAATCTGTGGCATATATAACCAGATGATTTTTTTATAAAAGTGTTTCATGTAACTCCAGGTCTGCATATTTTTACCAAAATACCTCAGTAGTTTTTGCGGGATTAAATATCAGTAGCATACGCGATAAGCGTGCAGAAGCCGATGATGATAGACTTTTCAAATATGTCACGATTGTGTTCGGAACAAACATTCCTCATCTAATGTATGTTGTTGAAGTAAATTGTGCCATTTGATTGATGGCTCGGAGCGTATACGGTACAAAGGCACAAACATGTATAAAGCTATGTGGCTTTACAAATTATAAATGATTTTAACCCTTAATTTGATTTTGTTCACTGTGAGAAACATATGAGAAAAAAAATGATTTCGTTATAATTTTACACCAAATTCGTATTTTTTGTAATATTATCATACCGTATATAATATTTTTTAATAGTAAAAAAATAATCTACGCACCTGGCAACACTTTTACTTGTCATTGTCAAAGCAAAATGTCGGCGCCTCGCGGGTCGTCTATGTTCCGCAAGGTAAATATAAAGATTTTACTTGATTTTCTATTGTTTCAAGTATTTTAATGCTTTCACTAACTTATCTAGACTATTTGTTATATTTTGGTGAATGGTGTGAATTATGTGTCTTTATGTGAATCCTCAAGTTTTATGACCGCCAAAAGCTTATGTTTATTCTGATGAACATTGCCAAATAACCTACAAAGTACCTACAATTTGTTGTGTTCATCACGGCGAACGATGCCAAATACCTAATGATAAATTAATCCAAAATAGTTACGTCTTTTTTTTTAACATTTTGAAGTTAGTTGGTTTTATTTTGCTTATTTCGGTATTTTCTGTTGCCAACAGCATACTTTGCATGGACGCACGGCAAAAATATTGGCGCTTGTGCCTATACAGCATGCTCCCTCAGATACCAGTGATAGGTCCGACATGGACAATGAATTGGCAGATCTGCATACTCCAAGTTTAGCTTCATCATCAGCACCATCTTTAGATTCATCTTTAGAGCGAATGCATATTTTAAGCAGTCCTGAACCTGATGCTGGAGATCATGACACTGGGGACGATCCACCTGAATTTGATTTTACAGAAACATCATTGCAATTGACTCCAGTTTTACGTCAAATTTGCCCAACTACACCGACTAGAGAACCGAACTACGAGAACATACCTTCCTTAACTTCTATACCATCTCTTCCGTCTGAAGCCCCTTTATCAACTCCTGAAAGTGCTACCAGAAAAACTCGAGCCCAAAGGCACATTACTCCAGTGCTGGCTAAAAGACGAAAGAAAGTTCCGAAATTTGACTTAACGTATAAATGGAAAAAAAGCGTCACCTTCCGTCACCAAGATACAATTGAAGAAAACCAAGACCATAATATAATGAATGCCTCTTTCCTGCCCACTGCAGATTCCCTAGAATATTTTAATTTATTTTTTTCTTCAGACATTGTGACCGATATTACCGTACAGTCAAATCTATACTCTGTTCAAAAAACTGGCAAATCTATTCAAGTGACAGAAGACGAAATGCGTGATTTTATAGTTATCCATATACTTATGGGTATTGTCTCAATGCCTAGTTAACTAGACTATTGGAGAAGTAGATTCCGGTATGCTCCGATAGCAGATCTAATGAGTTTAAAACGCTATCAACGGATTGGTAGATTTAGCCCCATACGTTTCGACAATATTTGCCACTTTTCTAATACAAAAGAAGACATGGGGAGGTGCAAATATTGCCTAAAAAATACTACTGTGTACTGCATGAAATGTAATATAAGACTCTGTTTTGTTACCGGAAAAAAATCTCGTAATTGTTTTCTCAATTTTCATACAAAATAATACTAAGTTTTTTGTGAAATGCTAGAAGAGGCTCTATTATGTTATAAAAGATATTTTGTTATGTCTTTGTTTTGTTTTTTATATAAATAAAAATATTTAGTAAACCGCACTACCTGTTTGAATGTGTACCCTAGTTTGATTATGTTCACCACAGTAAACATTACAATAAAGTGATATTTCTCGACAGATTTGGCAATGTTCACTCTGATGAACATTGGTTTCCTGGAAACCTGAAGGTCGCAACATTTTTTTTTATTTTTTTTGGATTCCTTACTACCCTAAACTTATAAATATACATAAAATTTACATATATATAACACATTGAACCTCTACCAAATTAAGGGTTAATAATAACTTTACTGTATTTCAATTGTTTACTTGTAGATATTTTTGAGTATCATCTTCTATACATTCGAAGCTTCAACCTTAGGGGTGAGTTTTTGGGCCACCCCCAACCACCACCCGGGGCCACCGCTTACTCCACAGTAAGCGGGTGAAACCCCGTGGCGCTGCGAGTTGTTATAAGTTTTACTTCATTATACGCGTTTGAGAAATTATGAAAATGCATTTTTACAATTCACACACTTACCGACACCAAAAACGACAGATAGGAGGTAAGAATTGGCCATGACTTAAATATAGTAACCGACGTGGAAAAAGGAGCATGTTCCGACTGTATGTTTTATTTATAGGAGTATGAGTTACGTAACCATATGACAAAAAATGGGTACCGTACCCCTGTGGTTCATCCTGTTATGTCCGTCTGTCCGTCCGTGTGTCACAGATGTCACAAACGAGGGCAACAACCTGCACGACAACAGTAATGCTGACGCCCATATGTATGCATCTATGGGTGTCAACAGTAAAAAGTTCCGAGAACTCGTTTGCCTTCTATACTCTTCATCAACAAACAAGTGCAAGTGTAAATTACAAATTGAATTCAATTACAAAATGGAATCATCGGATTCAGAATACTGTCCTTATATAGCTATAAATTTCTCGTAATGACTATGGCAAGATTGATATCAATCATCAACATCAACAATCTAATAAATAACACTAAACTTCCATATACAAGTACGGAAGATGTAACATCACTCATCGCCATCATCTAATAAATAACACTAAACTTCCATATACAAGTACGGAAGATGTAATATCACTCATCGCCATCATCTAATAAATAACACTAAACTTCCATATACAAGTACGGAAGATGTAATATCACTCATCGCCATCATCACCAGCACCAGCAGCAGAATATTATCTTTAAATACCTATAAAAATTCCAAAATAGAAATAAATTAAATCTATCATTTCTCATCATCGCCTTCATCTCCAGTGTGTTGCTTTATGTTGGATATGGGCCTTCCTTAGAGCCTTCCTTAGAGCCTTCCTTAGAGCCTTCCTTAGAGCCTTCCTTTGAGCCTTCCTTAGAGCCTTCCAATGGACTCATGCGACACATGGTACATAATACGGCGCTTGGTCCTACCGCGTGTTCCACGGCGTCTATCCTTACAATTGTTAATGCACTACACTTCTATATCATAAATGTCACGATTTCTGCAGGAGCTAGCGCCCATCGATGCTGGGCCTACGTATGTACATAGTGTGATCTATCAAATACTACGTTCAAAATTCAATTACTGTAACAATACTATTGAACTAGAGATGGGCGGGTTTTAGTCTGCTTTCTGACACGAAACAATGTGACCAAGTCCTAAATCATACAGAGAATAATAAAGAGTCACTCTTCCTCATTACATTAAGTATAAGAAACATCCACTGAAACCTAGACTGAACTTTCATGTGGATATGTTTGTACTTATCGAATGATGGACCGATGAGAATAATCCACTGTCAAACATCAATTAATAATCCACTGTCAAACATCAATTGTTAGAACATGTTCTGGACTAACAAAATCCATTAATCAAAAAGCTTGAAGCACATTCTTTTGAGCTCTATTGATCCGAAGCCAATTGTTTAATTACAAATATTCACCCCAGCTACACTATAATTTGCTCATATCGACCGCCTGGCTTTAGAAATATCTCTAATTACCTAAACTCACTCGACCAAATTCTTAGACAGGCACACGATAAAAATATTGTATTTACAGGAGATATAAATATTAATACACTTCACAATAAAGCGGGACCGGTACAGGACTATTTAAATCTAATGGCTACATATGGGCTCAAGCTAGGAATCACAAAACCTACAAGAATCAATACTTGCTTAGACCATTTTATGATAAGTTCAAGTAACCCGTGGAAAACAATTGTATTTGAACAACAATTTACAGATAATTCCCCATATTATTTTACTTTTATAATTAAGGCGTGTTCAAAAAATCTATTGGATATAAAATAGCCACAATAAATAATGAAGAAATTTTTAACGCTCTTAAAAATGGAACATGGGAAATAATAATGCTAACACAGTAGCCGAAATATTAACAAATAAATTGCTTAAAGTAATTTATAATGATACAAAAATAATCCATTGTCTAAAAGATTTAGACCACTCAAGCCGTGGATATCAAAGGGAGTAGTGAAGTCGATAATTAGACGAGACAGACTACATGCTCTTGTGAAAGAGTCACCAAATGATCAAACACTAAAACAAAAATATGTAAACTATAGAAACATCTGTAGCAAATTATTAAAAAACTCTAAAAGTATGTATTATCAAAATAAATTGGCAAAAAATGAAGAAAACATCAAAGAAACGTGGAAAACTATAAAAATAAAATAAATATATTTCAGACTTAACATCCATCATAACTTGTCAGTAGAAAAAGAAATGAAAAACATGGAGAGAAATAACATAAATCTATGTTAGTACAAAATGTAGTTTTAATTAAATAATTTACTCATGTGGTACGCCCAACATTGTGCATATACAGATGACTATGCGCCCAGTGATGCACTTTTGGGCAGTCAGGCCTTTCACTAATGACCCTCGGAATAGTGTTGGTACTCCCACGAATCCTGTACATAAGCGACGCGATGTGCTTCCGGATAACAGCATGGAAACCATCGGTGTGGATTTGCGTGGACATTTCTGATGCACTACAGAATCGTGGGAGCCCCAACATCACCCTGAAGGCATTATTATATTGTACCCGGAGAGCGTTAAAGGCACGCCGCGCGTAATCGAGCCACTGATTGTACATATTTTGACAGGAAGCTTTAAACAGTGTTACTTTAACTTCTGTGCTACACCTAACAAATCTGCGGGCCAACATGTTTCAGCCGAATACCAACGCTCCTCTTTCTCTCTCCACATCACTATCATCCCTTAAGTCCTCAGTCACAATATGTCCAAGGTACTTGAAGGACGACATTCTAGCAAGAGGCACTCCATTCAATGTCACATTTGGTACATTTCCTATGGTGCGTTCCCCTGCTCTAAAAACCATGAACTCGCTTTTCCCGGTATTGTACATAAGCCCATGCGTTTCTGTATATCTCTCACATACCGAGACTAGTATTCGGAGCGAAGCGACTGATGGACTCAATAATACCATATCATCAACGTAGCTAATACGGTTGACGCAGTGACCGTTGAGTGAGCATCCAATACGTGTGTCGGTAAGTTCAACAATCAGCTCATTCATATACAGGTTAAAGACTGAGGGCGAGGTCAATCCACCTTGTCGTATCCCATACTCCAACCTTTACTCGGTTCATGGCTGACCATGCTTTTTGACCTGATTTATCTGTTGTCCATAACAATGTTTAAAGATGATAACAATATCAGCTGGGACACCAGAGTTAGTCATCTTAGTCCGTAGAATATTCTATCTTACCAGGTCAAATGCCCTGGACAGGTCAAGAAAAGCAGTATAGATGCTTGTTCTTCAACCTGTGTAGTATTAAATGATATGCTTGAGGGGCATTATAGCACAATCTTACGACAAACCCGATCTGAAAACAAATTGAGTTCCACGCAAGTTTAGATATTTTTTAAACTGTCTCTCAAGCAAAACATCCAGCACCTTCATTGTGATCGTGGCCAGTGTGATGGGCAGGTAGTTGGTCTTGTCGGAAGTATCACCTGTCCTATCTTTGACTATAGGCACTACCATCGCTCTCATGAGGTCTTTGGGCAGATAAGAGTGCCTTTTACAAAATGTAAATAACATTCCCAATAGTCGTGGTAAATGTGGTCCAGCATACAGGATTCTAGGCTAAGACCATCGTATCCTGGCGACTTCGCCCTTGTCATTCCCTTAATGACAGAGGAAACTTCTTTAGCAGTAACACGCTAATAACCACCCGCAACCAACCTTCGCTAGACTCAAGGTTAACAGGTTTTACAAGGAAATGTGCCCCAAACATATTGGATAATATCCTTGGAGTCACACCGTCAAAGCTCACCGGGACTCCAGGTTTAGCATTAATCTTTTTTGTTTTCTGCCAAAATAAAAAAAAATTGTGTCTACTAGCTATAAGCGTTACTACTATCTATATATTTGATTATGCAGACACCTCGTTCGTAAAGTAGACCGAGGAACAATTTAACAAGCTCGAGCGCCTTCAGAATTTGGCCATTAAATTTATCTTCGGCGTACGCAAGTATGAGCACATAACTGAATACCGTTTGAAACTCGATTGGTTACCGGTTCGTGCTCGCCGTATCCTCCGGATGGTTACACTATTGTACTCCATTTTATTTGACCCAAGACCGCCTGTATACTTCAAAGAAAAAAATATATTTCGTACGTCCGATTGTAGTGTTAAGATCAGTTGGCAACCAACCATCTTGTTGAAATACCTGTTCATAGTACTAAATATTTTAAGTCATCATTCACAATTCGATCAATTTCACTTTGGAATGTCTTGCCTATCCACGTTAAGCGCGCAAAGACTATTGACAGTTGTCAATAGAATAATAAAAGATTTGTAAAAAATCACTATTTGAACTGTCAAACATAAAAAGTATCTACTTAAAATTGTTGTGACTTCTAATTGAATAATAGATCATTCATAGATTTATTTTATTCGTGTTCAATGGTATTAACTTATCTTTGTCTTAATGTTGATTAATCATCAGTATGTATATTTTATTGTATATATATTTGTATGTATGTGTATGTATGAGTATATGTATGTAGTATAGGTATGCAATTTATGTATTTGTTTTGTTTATTTATTTATTGATATATAGTTAATTTTGGGTATTTGTCTGCTGTACACAAAGGCGGCCTTATTACTTTAAAGTAATAAGGCCGCCTTTGTGTGTATATTTTATTATGTATATCGTATATATCGTATATATCGTAAATTAATACATCGATTATGTATGTGTTTCTTTTATATAGTGCACAATAAAGAATATTTCATTCATTCATTCATAATCATTTTAATTAGCTCTTGATTATTTTTAAGCAATTTTCTAGATTCACAAATTTCATTATACACATAACCTACTCGCGGTCTTCCATGCCATGCCCGGTTCATAAATTTTTGCCTAGCACCCCGATGAGCATCACGGGATGCTCAACGGGGTGTGTAACTGTGTATAGCGGCCTCTTGCAAAGAAATTATAATTTTAAAATACAAATTATCGATAATATATAGATGTTCATGGTTATTATTACTACATATTAAATCACAACATGGACTTAATTCATAAGGAAAATCAAATCATATCAATTTGTTTTCACAGAACCCCCATCCCCCATATAATTTTGTCAGTGGAAGCACACAGATAAAAGAAGTATGTAACATTAACAATAAAAAATAGGCCTCAGAAACTACTCATAATTAAGAACACGCCACTATATAACAATTATGTTTTGAAACCTAAAAAAAGAAATGTCACTCTTTTTCCTTTTGGCGATGGCGATGGCTGACGCTATCTGCCATCGCCAAACTATAATTAAATAGTTTTTTTCTCTTCAACCTACATGTTCGTGTCACAATGCACGAATTAACATTTCATTAAAAGGGTGAGTTCGTGATTTACCGACTTACCGACGCCGTGTTTCATTGTTGTTTTGATCTTAATTCTATTTAATTGTAACAGAGTATATATATTGCATGATTTTAGTTAGCACATGAAGCCAAGAGAATGTTAATCTTATTGGTTATGTGTTCCTCTTCAGAGCTCTACTCCTTTTAACTTTTATTTTTATTAAACATTATATTATTCAAATATATTGAATGTAAGGAATGAAGGACAACCAACACAATGAAGGAAAACAAACAATAATTATATGTAAAGGACCATCCAAGTTGCAGCTGGGAGTCTACCAGATAAGACTTTATACCCTCGCCTTTTTACTAACCAATAACAAAAACTCCATTGTTGTTCTTGTACTGTTTTAAGTCTGTCCCGGATTCTGAATGTGGAAAGACAGATTGAATAAATGTGTATAAAAATCTAATTAAACCGTTATAGCCTCTTTACCCCCCTTGTTGACCCCTTTACAGAATTATAGAATATATGGTTCGCTAAACACAGTCAATAAGTATTTCACTTCGATAGGGGGTACACTAGCGAACAACATTCTCCAAAAACTGATCAAAAATGAATCTGATTTGGTATCCTTGTCAACATCGGGTACTACAACTTTGGGTTCTATGATTTGGTATCCTTGTCAACATCGGGTACTACAACTTTGGGTTCTATGATTTGGTATCCTTGTCAACATCGGGTACTACAACTTTGGGTTCTATGATTTGGTATCCTTGTCAACATCGGGTACTACAACTTTGGGTTCTATGATTTTCAGTCCGACGGATACCCGAGAGGTAATATAGTCACAGTACACCTAGTTGGGATAAAATAACAACGAATTCATAACTTTTATAAGTTTGCTTCGATTGCAGGCTTACACTAATGACTCTTTGGAAACTCTTAAGCGAATCTATCGCAGGCCCCAATGATACAGAATTCAGAGGGGCAGCAAACTGCGTTTTAATGTGAGAAAATTTTTAACATTTTTTACCTAACAAAATGTTACATCCCTAGTCTACCCTTTCTTTTGGGCGCCCGGGTAGACCTCCAGTCCTATGTTGGACTCGGCAATTGGGTAGCAATACCAATTGAACCCGTACGAGAGTCCCCAGCCGCTATTAATGTAGGGTCCCGGATCTGCGAGATCCCTACAGCGCCAGGCTGGCCTCGGTGAAAAGGCCAGACTTCACCTCCTCGGTGACGGTCCGGCTACGCTATGAGAGTTTCTTCATGAATTGGACCAGATTCCCATCCCGGCCAGACATGGAACACAGGGGCACTACTGAAGGCGCTGCCGATAGCGTCTCCTTCGAACCCCCATTCGTTGTCGGTGGGGGAAGGCCGCGTCAGCAGCCTCCTCTCTCACCCGCTCGCCGGGTTCCTTCTGGGACATGACGGTCTCGCAGAAGGAAGCCATCACATGTTAGGACTCGTCGCTGCCAAGCATCGCTACGATGATGCTGGACTTTGACAAGTCCCCTCCGACAACTAATGTCAGGTCGTGACGCACTGCCGCCCATCTCGTGCACACCTTGAGAGAGTGCTGGGCCGAGTCCACCGCCGCGTCACAATCGTGACAATGAGTCGTTGGCTCCTTGCGGGGGGTCCAACACTGATACTCACCGAAGCAACCATGCCCGGTGAGCACCTGCGTCAGACGGAGTGTGAGGGGTTCGCGCCTACGGCTGAGCTACCACTCGAGGACCGGGCGCAAGGCAGCCGTTATCGCTCTACCGTACGACTGCCGCGCCAGGTCCTCCCCCATCTCTGCATTAACGCCACTTGCCCTAACCGGCGGACCCGCAGGATCTCGTCATGCGTGGGGTTCAGGCCGAGAGCCGTCCTATCCGAGACCGAAGCAGCTCCTATATCTTGGTTAAGACCTCCGCCACGAGTTCCCACGGGAATCACCGGCTAGGGCAGTAACTGCAGCCCATGATACCGTACGGTATCCCCTTACTGACCTCACTGTGACGACCCCCTGCGCAGAGCGCAAATGGGTCTTATTTCTCGCAGTGGCACAATTCGCCCAAACCGGTGCACCGTACGTCGCCATACTCTGACATGGATTACAGCTGCCTGCCCGCGGCGCTGGGTCCTCCGAGGTTCGGGAGGAGTTTGTCCAGCGCACTCAACGCCTTTACGACCTTCAGTCCCACCGTAGCGAAGTGTGGGCCGAAAGTCCACCCTCCGTCAAGGATGAGCCAAAGATATTTCATGAGGGGACTCAACCTGACCCTCTCCTCTCCGATCTGCAGAGTGATTCCCGGTGGGAGCCTGTTGCGGCCGGTCCCACCGAAGAGAAGGGCTTCGGTCTTTTCCAGTCTGACCCGAAGTCCTAACCTCTCTTTGCAGCAGATCACGAGGTCAACGCCCACCTCCGCCGCGCCGCCTATTTGTAGTCTCGTTCCCGGGCATAGACGAGGGTGTCATCCGCGTAGCAAATGACACCCATCCTGGGGAGAAGATGCCCTCACAGGACCCAGTCGTAGCAGATGTCCCACAGGATCAGTCCCTAACGAAATAAGTGGTGCTGTACAAATACAGTTTCAGGTTTACCCGTCTGTTGACGGTCACC
>JAFELO010000884.1:39994-86535 GCA_017140195.1 Eumaeus atala
ACTGCGGCCACCATATCACCCGTTTGTTACACCTAACCCTTCACCGCCCGAAGGTGCTTGAGGGCGTCGAACCCGAGCTGTGACTCAGTGAGTCCAGGTCCCTTGCCCTCCTCCAGATACTGAACGAGACGGGAGGCCGCAATCCGTTCCAAAGCCTTCCCAGTCTCGTTCAGCAACACCACCGGTTGAAGCGACGAAGCCGAGTCTATGGGCCGCCCTGCCTTTGGAAGCAGGCAGAGCCGACCCTCCTTCCATGCCCCCGAAAATCGACCAGACCGCAAGCAGTGGTCGAAAACTTCGCGGAGACTAATCCCTAGTCTACCCTCTCACATTCTTATGTAACTTGAGGCTCGGAACTGATCGGAACCTTTCCAGCCATTTTTAAGCGAGCTAGTTTGTCCAATAACCAAAATAGGAGAAAAAAGTGATCCAACAAATTATAGACCCATCTCGCTACTCGCAACTCTTTCGAAAATAATTGAGAAGCCAGTCAATGTAAGCATGGTTTCTTTGCTTGAAAAAATAACAAATACATAAATAATAACCAGTTCGGTTTTAAAGAAGGGAGACCTACTGAAGATGCCATACTCAAGCCGACACAAGCAATAAGCAAAAATATGGATAAAAAAGAGAGAAATGTCTAGGAGTATTTTTGGACCTCCAGAAAGATTTTGACACGGTCTCTATAAAAAGTCTCTTAACTAGACTAGAGAATGCAGGGGTACGAGGATTTGTCCTAAATTAGTTCACTAACAACCTCACAGACAAAAGGCAAAGCGTACGGATAAACAACCATGAGATTGACAGTGCTACCTGCGCGTTTGGTGTTCCGCAAGGCTGTACACCCACACCATCAATATTTTTAATATATGTAAATGACAGATTCAATACAACATTGAAAAATGCGCACCTCTTCATGTTCGCGGATGACACCATTATACTCTTCCATGAAAATACATAGGAAGAAGTTATTGAGGTAACTGAAAAAGGCCTTGCAAAAATCACACACTGGCTTGAAGATAGTTTACTCTCACTCAGTACTTACAAAACTGGATTCATATGCTTCAGTAAATCCTATAAAACTGACATTCTCCGAAATAAAGAACGTAAAATTCACACATATCCATGTAATAGCTAACCTTTCCAATTGTACATGTAATTTACTATCCCGGACTCCATCTATCAAGTGTTTGGGTATCATGATAGATGAAAGACTCGACTGGAATGTCCAGGCTACACACGTACGGTAGGGTTAGGAAAATTATATACATTTTTAAAAACCTACGTAATGTAGCCAACCAAAATATAGTTATTGGAATATATCACGAACTGTGTGAGTGGTTGGTCAGGTATTGCATCTGTGCTTGGCGTGAGGCCGGTAAAACACATTTAATAAAAGTAGAGAGAGGCAGCTGTTTCAAAAGTTTTAATGCACGTACCATATAGACATCCAACAGATGATGTATTTAAAAAGCAGACGTTTTATTAGTACGGAAGCTGTGTATATTTGAAATGCTAAAAAATATCACAAAATATTAGTACCATACCTACCTTCAACAACCAAACGTGTTGTGCGTTGCCCGGCGCCGAGCACAAAATCTGCCTTTGCCAAGAGACACTTGACTAACTTGCTCGAACAATTTATAATAAATTCCTAAGATTACACAGAGAAAGCAAGAGTTATACTAGCTACAGATTTAAGGTTGCATTGCTCAAATCGTTAAAACATTTTGATTATGAAGAAATTGAAAACATTATGGTAAATAGGTGAAATATTGAACATTCAGTGGCATCCATACATACTCTCCACTCACACACACACACACACATACTAACACGCAGTAAAACGCGAAACCACATAAACAGACACCTCCACCAACATTATGTTAATGAATTATATTCTATATGTATTTGTATGTATATACGTATGTGTATGCGTATATTTATAATTATATATGTAGATTATTTTATATAATATAATTATATATATATTAACATATTGTATCGCATAACAACAGGATTGCGTTATGTGTTAATAAAAGGCTAGCGCTAGATTAGTAATGAACTAGTGATTGTGCAGAGGTCGAAATTCGCGCATACAATAGAAAAAAATCTTTTGGTAGGTAACAAAAACTAAACATTGTTATAATTCTTTTGACATTTTCACTGCGTGTGATACACGCAATTTTGCTTCGTGTGCGGGCCGTAGTGTGTGTTTCGTTCTATTTTTTTCATTATAATGATAATGTCTAGTGTATAATCTATTGTAATACTAGCTTCCCCTCCATATAATCCTTAACTCTACTAAATTTGAATTTTTAAACAATTCTCTAAAAAATGTACCATTTGTTTTCGCTTTACGTATTAATATGTAGGATCTTATGTCATAACTTGAAGAAGTGTAATGTATAGACAAATTTTAAGGACGAAGAAATACAGTAAACACTAGTTTAGGGGCCAGGAAAATCACTTAGTTGAATGTAACAAATTTATATTTAAATGAAGAACTATTTCATTTCATTTCAATTGTGAAAAAAGTACATTGTAACTCAACTCTAATGTTATACGATAGGTTCACAGATTATATTATTACTAGCAGTCTGCTCCGGCTTCGCACGAATATGTCACGATATATGGCAAAAATTCGGTGATTTACGAAAATATTAAATTATGAATTATGATTTCGGCCTCACAAAACTTTACACGTTACCAGGACAACGAATTCAATTTATGACAGAACAACGTCTGTCGGGACACCTAGTTAGCTACATAGGGTTTACTTTGATGTCTTTGCTCAGCCGGGTGTTTCTTCACTTAAGTCACTTAAGTAAGACTATAGATTTCACACACACGATTCGTATACATCTTCTCCCATCTTCGGGAAAGCAAGACGTCCTAACCTCATGCGAAGCGCAACAACGTTCTCACCAATTCCGTTAATGGTTTGGGGTTTAATTTTTTTTAAACAGAAGATCATGAAACTCGCATCATGCGTATCACTACCTAACACACGTAACTGCGATAACGAAATAAGTGGTGCTGTACAAATACAGTTTCAGGTTTACCCGTCTGTTGACGGTCACCTCCGACCGCTTCTACCTTTTTGGGGTTCCGTAGCTAAAAATGGTTCCCTTATTACGATTGTACAACGAAACTGCTCGTGCTCGTCAGTCCGTCTATATGTCACAAACCTGTTGGTAGATAGGTTAGTACTTCGTGATCCGCCACAATATTATGTAGTACAATTTTGATTGAGATTGAAAACAAAATTATGAAGGGTGAAGCACTACATTCATTCATGTGTGGCGAACTCAGCACGATTATAATATGTAATGGCACAATATTTTAACTTGGATCAGCTCCTTATAATGGCAAACAAAGGAATCGCGCAATTGTGACTGTGCAGATCGACGCGCGCAACACACTCGCTTCCAACACCTTAA
This sequence comes from Eumaeus atala, assembly GCA_017140195.1. Taxonomy (NCBI): domain Eukaryota; kingdom Metazoa; phylum Arthropoda; class Insecta; order Lepidoptera; family Lycaenidae; genus Eumaeus; species Eumaeus atala. The sequence continues at coordinate 43,438 of JAFELO010000884.1, forward strand.
GCTAACCGCGCGCTTAAACTTTGTATACTTCCGATTGCTATTTAATCGTAATTTTATCATCCATTAAATTTCATCATTCATACTCATTAGTTATCATTTATCGTCCATAATAATTTAGTACCAAGTTATGAGCTCAATGTGTGGTGGTTAGGATATTTGAACACGCACATCCAGACGTTGCTGACATCCGCATCCAAGAATCGCCCCACAAATGTAACTGGGGGATGATTTAATTCTTCGAGGGGGCATAGCCGTATTAGATGTAATAGAATTGGTCTTTGTAATTGGCATTGATGTTTGTTAGAAAATTTTTGGATTGTACAAATACTTTGCGAAATATTTGCAGCTGATAAAAATGTATGGCCCATATAACTGTGATCAACAGTTATCTGGGGCATCATCATCATGACGGTAAAAATGTGAAAATGTTGAGATTAAAATTTTCAAGAAAAACTTTAAATGAAACTCGGTTGAAACAAATTCGATTTGGTAGATTAAGAGATATGCGGTTTCCTGCTACGGAACGCATCATAGGCGAGTCCCGCTAGATCTTGTCGGGTTTGTTACAAGCTTTTATTTAGTGTCACCCGCCGCGTTATCGGGCTGTGTGCAATGGAATTATGCGACCTGAATTTGACCCACTTTTCATAATGCGATATTCTAGAGCTCATCTGATGATGGAGACATGTTCTATGTTCCGCATAGAACATGTCTCTTGCCCGTACATAGATAACCTCGAAGTGCGCGGGTTGACTCCAGGTGTCCATATGTCTGCACTGCCACAGGTGCAATAGTCATCTTCCTCACACCTACATTTTTCCTGAAGAAGAAGAGATTTCAATTGAGAATTTTCAATAGAAGCTTTTTATTGCACATCACATTTTGATGGAAATTATAACAAACTATATTTATACAATTTCAGTTATTAAATAAATATAATTTTTACATTTAAGACCGTTTTCGTTTTCTCATCAACCGATTTTTGTTAGCTTGCTCCTATCCCAATGTCGGGTTGTGTGTGACAGCAAGCTGAATTTCCATGATCCACTTCTGTATATTATCTGCTTTAGCTAAAATTATTTATATGTGTGAGTTGATATATGTTCAACTACAGGCGGAGACGAAACGAATTTTGTAAGCAAATATCGTAAACTCGTCGCCTTTTCGCTCAATTAATGTTATTAAATACCGGCCTGGATAACACCCCAGTATGTTGTTGATGATGGATCTGATCTGGATCGGAGATGGGCGTAGAAACTATTTATAAAACTAGCAATCCACTCCGGCTTCGACCGTGGCAAATACATAATAAAAAAAATGTTCTTCGTGGGCCGCTTTATCCACGAGTGAGCGCATTTAAATATGTTTAGTACATTTTGAGAAAATCTATCACGTACAGCTTTCAGGGACTTTGGTTAAATGTGTCAATTTTTTTGAAGTTATACTTCTTTTGGTTCGTTAAGGCAAAATGATGAGTGTAAATTATTACGATCAGCGCGCTCATCGTCACGACAAACCGACACCCTGAAGTTGCTATACTCAACATTTTCGTTTCTCTGTTGCTACAACAAAGAAATGCATAAGTACACACGTTCATTTCTTATATAATTACAAAAAGCTATGACGACTATGCTTGATTTGTACTCTGAGATTGTTTTAATAGAACGACGTTCTTTTGTAACAACATATAGTACATAAATAGTATTTTATAGGAAAACGAACATATGCGATAACATGCTGGCCATGATGGAAAAGTTCGCGTCCAACCTGGAAGCGTTCGTAGCGACCAGAACTGAGCAGCTGTTGTAGGAGGCGCTGGACTGACGACTCAACAGGATGCTGCCAAGGCACGTGGCGCCAGGACTAGTGACGATGATGGTGAAGATGACGGAGTAAAATAAAAGACGTCCGTGTTTATACTGACCCAATGAACAATCTTGTACGGATGTCATTGCCAGGACGATAATATGAATTGGGCCGGCAGAATCGAGGTGACGCCATTCGCTTACACAATACCGGTGGCGTGAAGCTATAGGCTCTATTGACTTACGAGAGTCATTTCTTTGCCGACAATTAGTTGTCAGATCACTTGGCAAATAAATTTAAAAAGTGATACTTCAATAAGTGTCGAATTATTTCTAGATTATATAAATAAAAAACATTAACTCTTACTATCGAAAAGTGTATAACAAAATGGTATACGCGAGGATTTCAACCCGCGACTGCAAACGTATCATGCACGCTTACCCGCTTCATTGCCAACTAAGATTTCATAAAAACATTTGACCACGCTCACAACACACCACTCCGCTTGACGTATTTCACTGTACAAAATATAATTTTCTCCTGGTTAACAAAGCAGTGTAAGTGTTACATACTTCGTATCCTTGTTTGTTTACGGCGTAAAACCAAGTAATCACTATCAGCGTCCGATTTCGTCATTAATTTATAATCAGTTTATTATTAGAATGAGGGTAAAATTTATACTACCGCATATTCGTATTACTTACGTAGTGTCATGTCGCCATGAAAATTATGTCAATGACAGAATCATTCGGTTCGTAACACATGCACTTACCGCAGCGTAGCTATGCTACGAGCACGGCACAGCTATGCCGCGCAAGGTGAACAAGCACTACCTAAGCCTACCAACGCCGCGTTAAGTACACAAACACTAACTAAGAACAGCACTTTCCTATCCTACGCGTAATAACTTGTGTTTATAAAAGTTATTAACGCACACTGAACACATTCGCATATATATATATATATATATACACATTGCATCTACAGTCTACAAGGAAATAATATGAACATTTACATCATATACATAACACGAGAACTACATTACAACAAACAAATAATATTTAATAAAGGTGCAATGTCCTTCTGTCCTTGAATGTCGATGTCGCATCGAATCGTAAGGAGGGCCGTTGACCGAAACCTCTGAGGTGCATAGCCCGTGTCCTTGTGATCTTCAGTTGCAAATATTAATTTTAAGTTTCGCGTCTTCTATCTCCCTGCTATTACCTCGTTGCACCCCTTCTATGCGTAAATTGATTGTGTGGAACGATTGTGACTTTTGTGTACCATTATTGACAATAAACTGTGCGTGGAACCAAGTGTTATTATTCGCAACCCTTATCTGCGCGACCTTAGGCGCTTCACCACTGCTGGGCGGTCACACTTCAGGCGCTGCCCTGAACAGGTAACCCTTGCAGGCGTTACCCTCAGAACCGGTGCCGCCTCCACGTGCCAGCACAAACATTCTGCTGACCACCTGGTTAACACCTTCATGACAACCACATCAGACCCCACACTTTTAACGTGAATCTAGACCATTGGACCAATAGAGGAGACGAGTGAAGGGGGACACGCAACGACATTGTAATTATGTACATATTTATGGGCAAGTGTAATCATCGAAAGGGTTCCGGGATGCAGACGTAAAGTGACAGCTATGCGCTGTATAGCCGGTGACTCACTGGCGGGGAGGAGAGGAGGGCAACGCATCTGCATGTCAATAGTGCGGATATACCAGTAGTTGTTCAAAAGTTTGCTCGTTTTATCCCCCTTGCTATAAACTAAATGCCGCCTATACCTATAAACTAAATACATATAACAACAACAACACATCTTTAGACCAGCTCCCTAATGAGGTAGGCAGAGAGAACGGAATGCCGTACATAACAATTCTTACAAACCTGCCTTGCCCCCTCCACATTCATTACATCTTCATACAGATACGCTGGTTGTGAAAGCTCTTGATGACCACCTTCGGACAGTACCCGAACACCCGAGCAATTCGATCACGGTATGTCATTGTCCTCCTCGTTTCCTACGTCCTTCCACATTCGAATTTATACAATTTAATTTTGCTGTGTTAACTTTTCACCTGCTGTTGAATAGCTATATAGCAAAACGAATTCGTCTATCGAGTGTTATAAAGAGCTAAAGCGTCATGTAGTGCAAGCTATCAAGCGTGGAAAAGACGCTTATTTTAAACCATACGTTATTTCTAATACACACAATCCACGCCTCCTATGGAAACATTTAAAACGCAATAATAATTTTATAAAATCGTCACCTCAAGAACCCTACAAAAATTAATAAATACTTTTCAGATGTGCCGAGTAGTAGCTGTGTGTCACCAACAACCAACAAATATATATATATATATATATATATATATATACGCGGCGCGCATGGAGTCCACGGGCGAGCCGCAGCGCATACACGTCAGCCACGACACGTACCAGCTGCTGCGCCAGCCCGGCGGGTACCACTTGAAGGAGCGAGGCATTATCAATATAAAGGTTTGTCCAAATCGAAGATACCTTATCTTCACCTTTACAGCATAATTATTTAATATGATTTTCTAAGTGGGACTTGAAGGCGCAATGTGACCACATGTTGCAAATGATTATTAACTTAAACTTTGCTGTAAGCAAACTTTAAATTAATATCTTTTGGTTGAAACAGCTGTAAGTACGCGGCAAGGCGACTTCTGATGTTGTACAGGAAAAATGTTTTCACTTAAGTAACACCAGTATATAAATATATTATAATAGTATACTCTTTTGCTCAAGATTCATAGTTAGAATATAAAATTAAGCTAAAATCCGCCTATACACATTATACATAGTTATTATATTTAACAGTATGATTAAATCTACCCTAGACATTTTTCGCTAGGTACGAGTATATATTTACGAAGAAGGAGAGTGTTGGCATCTATAATACCACACAAGTATTTATGCATCTAGTACATGCAGTATGTCCTCAGATTATACATCTCTATATAATATGTTTAATTGTATATTTATTTTTCAACAAATTATTTATATAATTAGTTTGATTAAAACATCATGATGCGGGGCTGGTCAAAGTGTAATGTCAGCTAAGTAATTAAAATATTATTGCCGCCACTCGAGCTTGTTATGAATGTTTGACATACATTTGAATTACACATTAAACTGCATGTTTAACATATGGGCCTAGGGCTAAGTAATAGTTAAGGGGTTAATAATAAAATTCAAGAATCGAAAAAGCTTCATGAATCGAAAAGCAAGTGTACCTACACTATATACTAGCGTAAGTACATAAACCCTACCAAAACATTGTGCAATGCACTGTAGTTATACAACATATTGAGTAAAATGAATGTTATTACTGTTGTTTGTTAATATATCGTTTTATAAATAAATCTCTAAAAGTATTTTCATCTTGTTTTCATTTAAGTTAAGTAGAATTGTTTAAGTTTGTTAAGTTGAAAACTTAACTCCCTAAAAACCAAAACTGTATGTGTACTTCACTGTCGCGCGAGTGACCCATTGGAGTGGAGGAAGAAAGGCGGGCAACACATCTCCATGACAACAATGCCCATGTCCATAGGCGTCAAAACGTTCCCGATAGATCATTTGCCCATTTGAAGTGGAAAGGAGGGCAACGCATTGAAAATAATGCGGTCCGTAGGTGTCGGTGGTCGTTAAATGGCACCGACTACTCGTTTGCTCCGCCATCATCATCATCATAATCGTCGTCATCATTATCAGCCCTTATCGCTCCACAGCTGGACACGGGCCTCTTTCAGTGAACGCCAAGACGGTCTATCACCTGCTACTCGCATCCATCCCGGACCGGCTCCTACACGGAGATCGTCTTCCCATCTGGTGATCAATTGCCTACCTTTATTTATTTTATTTTTTTTTACACGGTGAAACGCATTTACGCGCCTTCACTGGCCCTGGGTGGGGTCCTGTGGAGTGTGGGACTCGCAGCACATGATAGTGCCGAATACCCACAAAAACCACCGCCAGTGCCATCAGTTCCGCCTTTGGTGTAGTTCCCCGGAACGACAAATCATCAGGCCTCGACGGGTAGTCAGCCCCTAGGGGACGAACTCCACGTCTCCAGATGGAGTTATCCCGCACTACATGCCAATCCCACCGACTTTGGAACAGTGCAATGGGGTGAGGTTCCTATCGTCGCCCCTTGCCCCGTGCGCCAAAGCGCATCCTCCTGGTGCTCTTAGGTCCCCTATTTTTATAAGAGGGGTAACGAGAGCGATTCCTAATACTGATCTTTAAGCCCCCTCTCAATATAGGAGGGGTGCAAAGATCCCCCTCAGTTCAATTGGCTTCGCTTAGGTTCACCCCTGGCTACTAAGCCCCACCGCTACGACAGGCTTGAACCATGTTGGGGAACAATTGCCTACCTTCCCTTTGCTCCTCTATACTACAACAATATTAAAACATGCTCAGTAATAGGTGAAGCAGTCCTTGCGTTGTTCTAGTATCGTACCGCCACGTCAGGGAGGTGCCTCTCGCGCACACGACAGCGCAGTAGTGACAGCTGTGCTACTGCACCTCGCACGAGTACAAACAAACACTATTCCGGAATTGAATGTGAGAAACTTGTGCGTACACAAAATACTGCGAGCGCGCGGAACAAGTCTAATTACTGTTTGCAGATCCGAGCGCCGCGTCGCACACACAGCGGGAGTTTCGCTCGCGTGCGAATACAGCCATACAATTTTACAATTTTAATCCTCCGCCTGCGGTGAGCCCCAGTTTCAATTAAGACCACGTATCTATTGAGTGCAAAAGAAACAATTAACAATAAGGATTTTTTGTATAGAGAAAGAAGAGAATTTGATTGATCTCAATAACACGTATATGAGTACGTAAAGAAAAAATCTCATCCTTCTTCTAAAGAATTGCGCGAGGATTTTAGGAAAAGGTGGTACCACGCAGCATTTGAGGTGGTAGTGCCATGCATGGTGTAAGACAATACATCCTCCTACGCTACGGAACGGGGCCGGCACGACCGGGTAAGTGCTTCTCGCTCACTTGATACCAGTGTAAAGTGACGGCGTCACTGTCCCGTTTCGTGCGGTTTGTGAGTAGCCGGTGGCCCATTCGTGCATGATAGGTGGACAACACATCTGCGTAACAATTATACGAATGTCCATGAGCGTCGGTAATTAAATTAAAACAGAGGTAAACTAATATTATTCTTCGATCAACAGAGGTTGACTCAGCAATTGTTATAAATAAATAAATAATCATTACCTGTATACAATCATAACTGATGTTGATGATTTTCAGTGAAACTCATTTTCATTCCCTTAGAGCTACGTAAAACTATTATGGTGTACCTAAACTGTAAAGGTAAATTGAATAATAGAGCTTCTGGCTATAGGAGTGCACATGAGCCATCGGAGCCTTATGCAGATGCGTTACCTTTCACCACATTCACCCCATTGGGCCATTGGAGGCTGTGATTATTTCGATGACTGTTGTTCTAATTTTATTATATTCATTTACAGTGACATACTTCGTAATGTAATATTGATATTAAGTAATTTACACATTGAAAATGGGACAAATAAGAGAATGAACACCCGACCAATAAAATATAACCCTTCATCGCCTCGCCACTGAGCTGTGTCGTGTGCATTGCGAGTGACTTTAGGTTTACATCTATGAAAGTGACTTTAGCTTTACATCTATGAAAGTGACTTTAGCTTTACATCTATGGAAGTGACTTTAGGTTTACATCTATGAAAGTGACTTTAGGTTTACATCTATGAAAGTGACTTTAGGTTTACATCTATGAAAGTGACTTTAGGTTTACATCTATAAAAGTGACTTTAGGTTTACATCTATGAAAGTGCATTTAGGTTTATATCTATGAAAGTGACTTTAGGTTTACATCTATGAAAGTGCCTTTGGGTTTACATCTATGAAAGTGGCTTTAAGTTTACATCTATGAAAGTGCTTAAAAGCTTTTAAACGGGTTTTCCTGAGATTTTTTTTGTGTTATTGTAGAAAAGTACATGAAAAATTAAAGCAGTAAGTTAACATTTTAAGCTGTAAGTTTTTCAAACAAAATAAAACGCGCAAACTTGACAAACTTCATACGACCGCCGTCCAAGGTTGGACAATTTTGGTACCATCAGATTTGGGGCCTTTGTTGGCTACGGAACCCTAAAAAATACAAAAACGTGGCGTTTCATCGGTTGGGTGTGATCTAAACTGTGTGAGTTAGATAGTGTTCTGTCACTTACAACCCTTATTTACCGTTTAACGAAGTATTTGTCGAAAAAAAAGTGTGTATCATTGTGCCCCAGAATCATACAACGTGAATTTTAAGACAAAGAACATACTGGAAAGTGTAATAGATTTTGGTACTCAAAACTCGACCTGAAAATGTAATAAACTTGTAATACATATTCGCAGCATATCATGGATACAGTTGATCGAATACTTCCTAATGAAAATCCATGTTCCATGTTCATCCATGCATGCGGGACGATGGTGAAAGGAATTGTAGGAATTAGTATACGAACAGGAAAACTTAACTTTCAGGTGAGACGCTTGGACTTATGAGGGAATGCAGAGCACACGAAGACGTTACGTCTGCCGATGTCAAGCTTCAAAGGCGAATCCGCAAACTAATACGCCGAGGCCTTCGCAGCTCAATTCGCAACGGATTACCGAAGCGATTGACTCAAAGGTTTTCCTGGAGTAGCTTGGAAGAAGCCAGCTGACAAAGGTTAGAACTGATTCTGGAGGTTACTGTTTCTTCTAAGCCCGGGATCTTATCTGAGATCGAAGCTTTCTATAGCAAGTTATATACGTGGCACGCTCTTCATGCCGATATCCTAAATAATAATCCGCGTGCAAGCCAACACGACATATGTCAGGCGATCTGCCAGACATCAGCTTGAGTGAAATTAGTCTGGCACTTGCGCAGCCTAAAGGGGGAAAGGCACTGGGGAAGGACGGAATTACAGTTCTTAGAGCAGGAGCGAACCTGTACTAAGAGAACTAAAAAAGATTTTTAATTTTGTCCTTCAGCGGGGCATACCTCCAAAGGCATGGCTTTGAAGTGACGTTGCATTTTTTAAGAAGGGCGACAAATCACCTCTTCAAAATTACAGACCAATTTCACTTCTTGGTCATATTCATAAGTTGGTCTTAAGAGTCTTGACAAATGGTCTCACCACAAGGCTTGACGAATTACATCCACCGGAGCAGGCTAGGTTTCGCAGAAAATTTAGCACCATGGACCACATTTTCACCATAAGGAAAGTTGTACAAAAGACACATAAGTAGCAATCAGGCGCTGCGCCTTGCCTTTGTGGACTCTAAGAAAGCTTTTAACTCTCTTCTATCTCTCTTCTGGAAGCTTTACATCGATATCAAGTCGATTGACGATACGACGAAGCACTGAGAGCATTGTATGACGCTGCTTTTATGCCCGTTCTGATTCCGGGAGGTCAAACAAGGCCAATCCAATTGCATGAGGAGTGTGACACCGGGATCTTATTTCCCCGAAATTGTTCACTAATGCTTTGGAGGACGTCTTTAAGATTTTAAACTGGGTAGAATGCGTACGTCTCACATCTTCGTTTCGCCGTCGATATCGTTGTGTTGATCGAGACAACGAACACCTTCTCCCTAGGCTGGTCAACGTCGATGGCGCTATTCTCGAAATCGTAGACGAATATGTCTACCTCGGGCAACTATTGCAATTGGGTAGATATAATAACTTCCAGAAGGAAGCCGATAGAAGGATAATTGGGTTGGGTCAGATTAGGTTAGCATTCCGGAAGCTTTGTCACATTCTCTCGTCACCAATACCCCAGAGCTTGACGACAAAAGTCTTCAACCAATGCGTTCCCCTCGTGATGACCTACGGAGCGGAAACATGGCTTCTTTGCGGTAGCTCAACGGGCTATTGGACGTGCTATGTTGGGTGTTTCTCTGTCCGACAGAATTCGTAACGAAGTCATGAGGCAGAGAACTAAAGTATTCGATATTACGCGACGAATAAGCTCGCTAAAGTGGCAGTGGGCTGGTCACACACTCAGAAGAACAGATGGCAGATGGGCCTGTAAGGTTCTGGAGTGGAGGCCGCGTTTAGGAAAACGAAGTATTGGACGACCATTCACCAGGTGGGAAGACGACCTCCGTTCAGTAGCCGGTCCGGGATAGATACGAGTAGCAGAAGATTGGTCGTCTTGGCGTTCATTGAGGGAGGCCTACGTCCAGCAGTGGACCGATAAGGGCTGATAATTATGGTGATGACGATGATTCAGTATCTTTAGTAATCAAGTTTAAAGTACCTTATCTATATAGGATAAGAAACTACACTTAATTACAGTTAGGAAGTCGTCTAAACTTACTACTAATATTGGTTTACTCGATTGCATGTTTAAACTTTTATTAGTTAGTGTCGTAAGATCTTAGCAGCTCCCTGAACTGGTGAGTTGTGGTGAAGAATTAAACGGAATTCATAGTAAAGTAATAGACGTAACTTCTCCATTTGCCATATTTAAAGGTGAACTTCTTGCATTGCCCAGTCCTGTATACCCAATGGATCGATAAAGGTTAATAATATATGAATGACTGAATAATGAATGATGAAATGAATAAAGGCATTCTCACCTATTGGTGGTGTAGACAGCTTTGGATAGACACACAATTAGTATAAGGTATATGAATATCCCCAACACTGATATTCTGTGATAACCTAAGGATACTTTGTAAGGATAAGGAGAACAGTGACAATTTGTTTATAAGGACTAATACTCTTGAAATTATTATAATTGTAATTTAGATAATTACCTTTATTTTTATCCTTAAGGTGTTGTGATGCTGAGTGGTGATATTTAAAATACAAACGTTTCTTGCGAATACAACACTTTTTGACATTTTTGGACATCCACCTATGGTCTATGATTCTTTATTGTATAACTTAGCTGTAACAATGGGAGAGCATGGGGCCTAAAACAGAATTCCTAAGTCATAAATTTATTGAATGCTTATTCTACTTTTGCTTTCTCGTAAATTTCTTTAGAATATAGGCACTACACTGCATCTATAAACCTTCTAATGTTGTGACCGCCAAGTTCTCTCCTCTTTTCATACCAGATCACATTAAACTAAACTTTTTGTCTTCAACCTGAAGTGTTGTAGTTATCTGCGTGCATATTCGTGTATGTTGAGAATATCCAATTATCGTGATGTGTTCACTTTTTGTGAAAGTACTCCATTCGTGAGAGCTCTCTACATAATGGCATTCGATCTATTTGATTGGGCGTCGATAAATGTTAAGCTGCGAGTGTCCAGCTGCGTATTATTCTTTATTGTAGTGTCCAGCCTGAATGACCTGGAGAGACCTGCTCGCATTACTAAACGGAATGGCTGTTTAATATTGATGATAATGATAATATACCTGTGTTGTTGATAGCCTCTCTCTTTTCTTTCTCTGTGAAACCATATCTGTCATCCATACTATCATCTATATACATTATAAAGCTAGCAGCCCGTCCCGTCTTCGCGCGGATATTTGACATAGCATGTCAAAAATTTATTAATTTACAAAAATTATAAATTTTAATTCTGGCCTCGTAAACGTACATGTTACAACGACAACCAATACAAATCATGACAGAAAAGCGACTGTCTTGGCAGCTAGTTGTCAATATTTTATGCAGCTAGATAAGGATTTATTTACTGTGATATTTTTTCACACCTTTACGTCATGGAAGTTTCAATAATACTCAAAATTATATATGGTTTTACAAAATTTTATCTAGTCAAGGTGAAGAAGTTGCGGAGCCTCCCCACCATGATGCCATGCCTTGTCATGGCGGCGTTAAGTGATTTGCTATCCTTGTAGAGAAGATTCGCTATGTTCATACAGACGAATAATTGAGCCCTCCGTGAGCATCCGTGATCCATCATCCGTGATTTCTAATGGCTACCGCGGCTAGTATAAAACCGCGATCCATCAGGATGTGACGTTCAATTCGAACGGTCTCACGTCACACAGAAACAATACAGCTGTTATTTCTTAGAGAATCACAACGTCGATTTCCTTTTCCGACCCCAGGTTTAGGGGCTAAGTCGTAATGATTGGTTGCGCCCTTGTGAGACGGTACAACCATCTATTATAAGAACACTCCTCTGCGTCCCTCGTGACACTCCCATTTTAGAAGGTTGAGAGATATCCCTCTTAAAGCTCAGCAGGACAGGTCATCAATCTGTTACTATAGTTTCACTACTATACCAACCGAGTAGCAAAACCCTGGTTCATAGCTACATAAATACGCTTATAGACATCCATAGCTCCATCATTATTGCTGGCGACGACAGTGGCGCCTGTCCATATGTTACCTACATGTTTCCTTTAATATGGTCTGTGTAAATCTTGCCAATATAGCGCGTAGAGGTATGAACATACAATGCAGTAGACTTTACATGTGCGTATTATAGACACCATGCATTGAAGAAAGAACTGAATTATTTTTTTTTACTCTAAACCAGATGAGGCATGATGTTGATAACAATGATAATTTCTTGTGATAAGATCTCGAATCATATCAATGCCAAATCTGAAAGACTGGTTACGCTAAATCGATTACAGGAAGGTTACCAGCGTGATTAAAGGGCTTTGTATTTTACATAGTACACTGTCGCGTTTCCTGCGGTTTGCTTGTCCGATGGCTAACAATACATAATACAAACAACATACATGGATGTTTATGGTCGTCAGCCTCAGACAGCTTGTTAGTTGTTTCTTCCACATTATTCTCTCACGTCTTGTCAAATTTCATGACTCCAGGTCATCGTAAAATAGATTATATGGGATAAGCACTTTTCAGACCGAGGTATGAAAAGAGAGTGGTTTCATAGTTTTATGCGAATATTAGCTATTATAACAAAACTACTTTAACGGATTTTATGGCGGTGTATTAGGTATTTTACAATTTCGTCTATACAGCAGCCTTACTCAAATTGCGTCATTGAAATGGATGGGCGAAGATGACAGGTGTCCTGGTTTCATAATTTGTTAAAAGAAGTTACATGATCACCCGTGACCAGCTGAAAAGCTTCTGACACGTCGGGATTGTAAAATGCTTAATAAACCGCGATAAAATCCGATATGGTAGTTTTAAAATATGTACGAGTATTAGTACAAAAATTAAAATATTTGTCATTAAACCTAATTTTGTTGTTTATTTAATATCAAAATTATACTGGAACACTCCTTCTCAGTTTATAAGCTAATATTTTGACCGTTTGCGGGCTAAAATTTGACAGTCTCCACCCTCCTGAGGGGAAAACTCTGCTGCTGAACACAACTTCACCTTCTCCAGAGAAAAACTCTAAACTGCTGGCGTCCAGAAAAACCCTCCAGCTATGAGATCCTATTGGTTTCCACTCAACTTGTCTGATATCATCTGATCCTCTGTCCACTACAACCTTTCTCACATCTGGGTCCCAACGTAGCCACACTTTTCCTCCACCATCCTGACCATCGAGAAGCAACTTGATTTTCTTCTCAAGGTCAGCGTCGATGATAATTTCCACAGCCTGACCAAACTCCAACTGTTCGCTTTCAGCAAGTTCTTTTTCTACGGGTGATCCATCTCTCAATGATATTATAGCATCAGCCGGTTTCATGAGAACACGATTTTTGACTAATTTAATTTGTCTAGCTATTGTCAAAGCTCCTGACCAGCCATCAGCAGCTTCCTGGTGAGCAACTTCCCACGTGTTTAACCAGGCAAGCAAATAACGATTTCCATCTGCCTCAGTAGTGGTCGCCGCATAAAAATCATGCCCATGTAATCCAGTTCTTGGAAGTCAACCTCAGGCTTAAATACGTTAGTCTCATAATCAAAATCACCAATGACGTATCCAGTTTGGTAAACATTCAAATATCTGTCGCCCTGTGGTTTTAAGCCCTGGGGTGACATAAGCAATACAAACTTACCATCGAGTTCAAATAAATCAGGACACTCCCACATATAACCCATGTCACCATCAGATTCCCCGAGCACGTTCAGAAATTCCCAATTCTTCCCATCTGCTGATCGGTATAAAAGCACTCTTCCCCTCTCATCTTGTGTTTTGCTACCAATAATGACGTACCAATAATCTCCATGTCTCCATACTTTAGGATCCCGGAAATCAGGGGACCCGTTTGGTGTCATCGAAAGAACAGGGTTACCGTCGTACTTATCAAAATTTATACCATCACCACTGTGGGCTAGGTATTGTGTTTCATTGTAGTATGGCTCAACATCTGTGATTCTGTGACTGGTATACATAAGGACCATGGAATCTCCATCAATGAAAGCAGTACCCGAAAAATAGCGGTCTCCGGTAGCAGAGCTGTTGGTAGCTGTTTCCAATTGACTAAATCTGGACTAGTCACGTGACCCCGATGCATCGGTGCCCATACACTGTCGTATGGATAGAATTGATAAAATACATGATACTCTCCCTTGAAGTAGGAGAATCCATTGGGATCATTCATCCAGCCCACAGGAGGCGAGATATGGTAGTGCATTCTATATCGCGGGTGGATGTCTTTCTTCTTATTCAATATGTACTCTTCTAATTCTTGCTTCGCGATCTCATAGTTATTCTTTACAGATTTTGTATTTGAAATCGCAAGTAGCGCGAGGAGCAACAAACTCACACGCAAGATCATTTTGCTATTCTTTGTCATCGGTGCGGTTGTTCCGCTATATATACATAGATCTCGGCCTAATCATTGCCGATTCGAGTGGTAATCTATTGTCGCCTACTTGAGAGGCTTCCTGCTGATTTTACTCGATACCAATAACATTGACTAGACTTTTTTATAGAATATTGGCAAACCACCAATCGGAGCCTTTTTACGACTACCGACGCCCATGGAGATCCATATAATTACTATGCAGGTGCGTTACTTTGTCTCCCCCCCCCCCCTTCCCCAATAGGCAACCAGCTACTCACAGACCGCACGAAACGCAACACTGAATATGTCACCCCGGCCGTCCCTGTCTTTCTGTTTATTTTTCATTTTTAATTCATATAATTTTTAATTTAGACATTGCTGCACCGGTCTCCTTATTCTTTTCTTCAAGCATAAAATTTTATATTACAAAATTTTGTGTTATAAATGAGACATTTCTCTGACTGTTAATTTTTCTACAAATTGATTGAATTCAATTTCCAAAAGTCCACGCGGTAAACTGTCTATAAAGATAGCCGGACAAGAAAATGTTGCAATATTCAAGTGCCGGAACCGTACCAAGAGGAAAAATTGCAGTAAATAATGGTCCGTACAATTTGTTGCTTCCTCTAAAACGTAATTATGAATAAAAGTACTAATAACAATTTTTATAACGGTGATCACATCCTGCATTCGAGGTCATTGTCGTGGTCGCCATTGGTGCCGCGAACTGAGATTTTTCTAGGGAAAAAATTAACTAAACTCTATTGTTCTGAGCGATATTTTTTCACAGAATATGTATTCTAAGCCAACACATTTCAACATTCCTCCGAACTGCCACATGCTAACAAGAGCATTAAGTGTATTCCCACATAACGTCGATGATTCACACAGTAGAAAGATAATGATTAATCGTTATAAATATTAAACTCGTATTTTAACACAAAAATTGTTGAAGAAGTCACTTCTAAATACGAGTAATGATTTCAAAATACTTATTCATCAATATCCCACAAGACATTTTTTATAGAATGGAGGCAAACGAGCAATCGGAGCCTTTTTACGACTACCGACACCCATGGACATCCAATGAATTACTATGTCGACGCGATGCCATCCTTGCCCCACAGAGGAGGAACGGAAGGACTTTTTGGCGGAGCTGGAGGAGCTACGCCCGCAGAAGCTCGCTGCGTTCTCGCCCGCTGAGGGCCCTTCAGTAGCGGAGTCATCGCACTCGACCGCCACCTCAACATCGCCATCCGGACCACCGCGATCATCACGCACATCACTGCCTACGTCACCACGAGCAACACGCGAGTCGGGAATGGCCGGCCCAGCGACGCCCGAGGAGGGCTCGTCGAGGCCGCCTGACACCGTCTACGCTGCGGCTGCTGCGTCTGCCGGGGACGTCGAGGCCGCCTTCTCCAGCGGATCGGTCAACGCGACGCGTTATCACAGTTTTGCCGCCGCTCTGGAGAGCCCTAAGGTACGTCTCGTACTGTCGATCGTCGTGCAGTTCCTGCCGGCCTTTCAGAGACATTTCCGCACACTGCGCGACGCGCTGGAACACGCGCTCATCGTCCGGCCCTTTGGGAAGAGTATGCGGTTCCTTGCGCAGTCGCTGGAGGAGTTCCGGGTGGTCCAAGCACTCCAGACAGCCCTGACGAAGGAGAACCCGGCGGTATAATGGCACTGTTACTCCCCACCCTGAGGTGAGGGTGGTCTGAGAGACCTTCCCACCAAGGTGGGTATTAGAGGTCTGCCGGTGGGGACGGACACCGAGTGCATCGCCGAGGAGCTCAGCGGCGTGGGCTACCCGGTACGTTCCATGCGGCACATACCGGCGAGAGATGGAGACCCGCCACGCGCAGCTGGACCTTCTGCGCACTGCCACCGGGAGATTTGGCGCGTCCGCTGCGGCGGCGTCCATGCAATCGAGGACTGCCCGCTGCCGAAAGCAGCCCCGACCTGCGCCAATTGCAAGGGCCCGAACACCGCCAACGACCGAAGGTGTAAGGCCTTCCTCAGGGAGGCTAGAGCCAGAGGTATGGCCATCCGCCCACCCATTCCGCCCAAGCCCGCTGTGCAGGGAGACCAGTTTCGACTGGTCCCTCACGGCCGCCTCTGAGCCCGCGGCTCCATTGCGGAGGGAGGGACAGATCGAGTATGGCCCAGGCCCATCCCTTACCGTCCTGGCCAACGACCTCAGACCCAGGCAGGTGACGACGGCCAAGCCCAAGAGGAGGCGCAAGAGGAAGCCCTAAGCTGTGACCCTCGGCAACAGGAGACTGCCGTGACCGCAGTGCGCCGACTACCCACACAGGCTAGGGACCCGGAACACGCACGCTCATCAACACACGCACCAACTCACCACATACCGCAGACACCGACTCCAACACCACGAACATCAGTCTCCTCACCTGCGCGGGGACCGGGGCGCTTCGAAGGGGAGCGGAGCAGAGGTTTGTTTCTTTTTCTTACCTTAACAATACCAGGTCACTCAGAATGTATTGCTAGAGAAAGGTTTTATGTAGTAGATACTGGGCGGGTGTAATTTATTTAAAAAAATATTTGCTGTTCTAACTTTAACCTTTCCTATAATTTTTAAGACCTATTTAAAACCTATATCTGTACTGTACTTACTTATTATCGACATTGAAGTCATTGAAAGTCTAGTCTGTAGAATTTCGTTGAAACAGTTACAATAAAATAAAGTAATAAAAACAAATAAATTGTTTAATAGTATTAGCAAGGGTCGTTGAGCTATTACACCTCTGCAGCAAGGTGAAATATAGGATTTCTTGTGATTCATGATAATTAGTTCGCTTAACTATTGCCTCAATCCATTTTACGAAGAACCTAATATGACGTATTTAGACTTATCATGTGTATGATTTATTAGATTTTTATTAGATAGTGCAAAGGGATTATTGAATAACTACCGACGCCTATAAGCTCGGATGTCTCTCGGTGAGGAGCGCAACACACCTACAGAGTATATATTATCCTCCTATTCAATGGTCCACCAGAAACTGTCAAATCACAAAAGACATTTTGAAGAAAAGAAATCACCAAAGATAAATATATTTTTATAATAATTAAGACATATTTTTTACACTTTATTATTATTTATATTTCTTTTTTTTTTTATTTACCACCTACCTGGATTCGATTTCGCAGGTGCAAGCACGTGGTAATTATAATTCAGTATATAAGACTTAAGTTAATAATAACCAGTGAACGCCCAGTTATCTAAGACATTTTTCTTTGTACTTGAAGCACAACCTTTATGTGGGTACTTAAATAAAACCGAAATAATATTGTCGCTTTCGAGTTACACAATTTAATTACAACAATAAAATCTAATGCATATTATATTAAGAGATTAGCTTTCTGCACACCTTCTCCATATAACCTTCTACTGTAACACATTTCAGAATCCTCCATTGGCGCAATTCTTTGAAAAATGGATGGGATTTTATTCTTCAGGTATTAATATGCAGATAGAGTTCGAGAAAGTATCGAATAGCTAATTGACACTTTCTGGGCTACGCGCGTGCATGAGACGACTGAGGTTGGTGGAACCAGTTGATCATTGAAACATGAGAATAGTTTAGTAGTTAATAATTTTATACACATGAAATATTTCAATAAGTTTATATTTTAATTAGGAGATAAAGTGTTTGCTGTGGCGTAGAGCTCGCGTATCAAGACTAGTGGGATTACGTCGCATTAGGTAGCTCTTTTTGATATTGGGTATCAATATAACGATATTTGTGTTTCTCTGGAGTGGTAATGTGACACTTTTTTATTAGTTGTCGCGGGAAAAATGTTTTTATGCCGCATGCAACCGGCCCTGCGTGGGATGGAAAGAAGTGTTAGGTTCCGCACAGGAGTGTGGCTAAATCGACAAAAAGACCTCTGCGAGCAACACCGGATTATAGTCTGCGGGGTCCGGGGCTTGGAATTGAGATGAACCCCCTAATCATTCAATACTTTATCTTATAGACACCTAAGACTAGTGGGGCCCCAGACTACAGCCCTTAAGATGATGTTACGAGAGCGAGAGGTGTCTCACCGGTTCACGCCAATCCAGTTCGGCTGCCGTTTGCTACAAGATCAAAGGCATCGATCTACTGTGTGATGTCTGTGTGTTGGTGTGTGCATCATCAGACATCACTGGTGAGTCCACGTGCGGAAATCAGCTCACGGGCGCGATGTGCAAGGCGGGCAGCTGGCAGCCCAAGCCGAGTGCTGAGAGCACGCCGCACGCGACCGTAGCTCGGTGCTGCAGCCGCGACCCGCCGCCCTCTCGCTCGCTCACCTCCATTTCCGTCTCACTCTCTCCTGAAACACGACACATAAGAGTCAGTAGGAGGTAGGTGCCATTTCGGGATTGCAGTCGAATTCGGCCGACACCACCCCAGAAGTACCTCTCACCCACATGATATCGATGTCAAAGTAATGGCTATGCTGAACGCAATTCGTAAAGTTCGTTTGTATTGGCCTGTCAGAGAAGTTGAAATAAACGAGTAGTTAGAGCCACTTAATGACTAGCGAGGCATGCAGACATGTCGAGACACTAAAATCACCAATATAGTACTCGTGCGACGGCTAGTTAGCCCCCTAAACGGTTGATACTGCCAGCACAGAATGGTTGGCTCGCACCACAGGACAACCCCATCATCTTTTGGACTGTGAATTTGAATGAGCTAAGGTTCTCATCCTCGCCTCTCACCCCGTGCGCAAAAGCGCCTCCTGCTCCTGCTACTCTCCTCCTTCTCTTCTCATAAGGGGGTACAAAAAGTAAGCCCATCGGTTCAATTGGCTTCGCCCAAGGTATCTGGGTTCACCAGGCTGCTAAGCCCCACCACCACGGCAAGGCTTGAACCATGGTGGTGACCACTCGCTCATCTACTCAACGTAAAGCAGTCGGAACTATTTATTGACTAACGACGACCACAAGCATCCGCACAGTTAAATCTCGTTGTTAAACGCTTCTACAGTCCGAACTCATTATTTTAAATATTTTTGTTCGAATAAACAAACCGCCGAAATAAACTAACTGCTAACGGCAACAGATTTTTTGATCGGGATCCAATGTAAGGAGCTGTCAAGATAAACTTACTGCAAACGCTAGGCCAGGGCAGCAGCGGCAGCGTGAGACAGCGTCGGTCGCGCAACAGCAGACGGTGTCGGGAGGCAGGGCCGTGGGCGTGCCCGGCTTGCAGCGCGCCCGCATGCACTTCCGCGCGGCCGCTGCAGCGCGCACCGCACTCGTAACGCACTGCGTATTCCCACCACGTGTAGTTGCTCCTCTCCTCCTCCACCCACCATGCGCCACTGTTACATCATTCAATTAATAATGTGACGCTGGATCTTGACGAGAGACAACTCTACTTATCTTATCTTAATTTACTAGATTTACTAGGTTGACAGCCCTTTGAGGGGGGATGATAGGAGGGCAACGCATCTGTGTAACAATCATGCGAATGTCCATGGACAACGGTAGTCATCAAAAGACTCCGATTGCTCGGTTGGCCCCTTATGCTATAAAAAAGACAGTTCAGAGCTTTCTGTCCAGCTGACAGTCGAAACAGTGTGCTATTGCTTCGGCAGAGGGTGCGACTTGGGGGCCATTATTTTATTTGTTTCTTTATTCGACAAGAACTTATGCTGTGGAAGCGAAGAGAAGTCCAATACAGCTTCATCGAATTGATATAAGTGCTCGTCTGGCGACAAGGCTAGGTTTGGGGACAAAAGGCGGTCCGGCCTCTAAGTCTCTCGCAGATTTGAGAGACACATCCCGTTATGGGAATGTTTGTAATAGCTAATTTGACTACGTTTATCATAGCCAGAGAAAGAAGAAAGCGCACGATGTTTCCAATCACACCTTAATATTGAGATTTTGGGTAATACTCGGTTATCTAAGCATTTTTTATTACTTCAGTTATCCAATTGGCCAGTAAATCGGCTAACGGCACATCTCAGCCACCACTAGACAGCGGTCATACGTAAGCGAGAGGTACCCCCCGGTCACGCCATCCCAAAAGCAGTGCAGTAATAACACTGCCTCCTACATAATCGATGAGATCATAAACACATACACAGTGGGATCTAGGTCCCGATGGCTGGAGTAGTCGGCGAGGATGTGCGCCAGCGATGCCGGCGAGTGCCGCGGGTATTCAGCCGCGCCGCTAGTGCTCAGCGGGATCGGCGCGAGCAAGGTGCCTAGCACTAGCAGCGCCAGAGCCACCCGCCAGCGCCGCCGCAGCGCACCTCGCAACATGCTGTTACGAACAATATAAACATGAGTACCAGTGGCAGTACGATAGGGTTTTTTCATATATTAAAGGAGACAAACAAGCAAACGGAGCCATTTGCCGACTACCAAGTGTGATGTCCTCCTCTACATTGGGTCATTAAAAGACAAGATTTCACAAGCGTAGTGATAATATACATCTCCGTGGTCACGAGACCTTGCCGTAACTGGAAATGTAATGGATACCATTAAATAAAATTAAATGTCTGTAAAAAAATTGTCCGCAAAAAATTTATGGTTAGGATGGATTGCAAGCTTGTAAAATCGCGGTAGCAAATAATTATGAAAATTATTTTAAAAAGGACTAAGACAGCGGAAACCGCCCAACGTAATACGGAAAGAGGAAGTGACGCATCGGTGTCATTATTGATGACTGTGTAACTCTACATATTTAAGTAAAATGTAAGACTAATATTTCATTTCAATATACTATTTATATATTATTTCATATATTTTCATACATATAGGTGTATCTATCTATGTACGTAGCTATGTGTATTTCTGAATCCATTATATACACTTAAGCTTAAGTACATTGCCTAGCTAACACACACAAACACACACACACACACACACACCCACACACACACACACACACACTAGAAAACTCATAATCAAAATAAAATTGTAAATATCCATAATAGAATTTAATGACAGTGTTATATCCTAACACCGCTCACTAGTTCTAGCTCAGGTGTAAGTAGAACCGGAGAAAGAAGTTAGCTATAACTCTTCTCTAGCGCTGTCAGCTTACCTAATAAGACTTTTGTCACCTAACCAATAAAAAATTATAGCATAATGGTGAACGATCATTTCACGGTTATACAAATATGTTACCTTCCGGCTCCCTAACACCATGATGGTGGCAAGAGCCCCAATGAACCACCGGCTACTCGTAAACCGCACGAAATGCTACAGCAAAGCCAACACTTTGTGGCGATAAGGCGGGAGGTACCTTCATAGCCTTGGTGTTCCTATCCGAATACAATGCAGAAATTATTGTATCGCATTAAAAATTAAAACTCTAGCTGAGATCATCGCAAAAAGCGACGAAATTCTAAATGATATATATTACACATCTTATGCTAGATAAACTTCACTAATTCGAACTGTCCTCGAATATCGATATAAGTACAGTAAACATCCGAAAGAACACACACCTTTTGTTTTAATTTATCACAATAACAAGCGTCGACTACGAATATCGTCTTAATACGTTCACTCCACAAACTATTAACACAAAGTACCTACTTATTAATCACATATATGTTCGAGTATATTATAGATAGGTATAGACAATATAAAAATCTGTGTCGAAAATGAAATTGTTGAGAACAACAGGATGTGGCTGGAGTGTGCAGCACAGATAAAATGGCCGACAGACGCCGCCGTCGCCACGCCGACTATATTTAGAACCACGCACCTACTCCGCTCATTCACGAACGAGATGGCAGATACTTTATTATTTTTTATAAAATAAAACTGCTGTGAATAACTGTGTGCAAGCCCTGACACGTGACTGGAGTGTGCACCTTAAATATGAACATGATTCTGAGGAGACGTGTGCGCTAGCGACGTATGCGCGGTAAATCAGTTCGCTGACCATGGAATGTTTCACATTATTATCCCTCATATTTTTCTCAATTCGCGGCCTATCGACTCGGGTAAAGGTAAAAAATAAATAGACTGTTTTTGACTGCAACAACTAATCAAAACACAAATGCCACCGTCCTTTCTATAACCATTCCGTGGAACACCATTTCGGCCGATTCGATGATGTTCAGCGTGCGGCGACTGTGTCACTGGTTCTGGCTGTGTACAAACATCTCGCTATAATTCAATTTATTTAAGCGGTTGGCCTCTCTTCTATCCTCGGGATAAATTCAGGTCGGAAAAAAATAGAGGTTGTACAGTTATTCTGTATTCATTTTATATTATTTTTTGAACAAATTCTAGTACTAGTAGGTTGTAGTACTCGTTGTAGTAGTACTACTACGGACATGTTGAGGCAGCTTTTAACAATCCGTGTGGATGTGATCAACATTAGGGTCCAGGGGACTCTAATTTTTTTTCGTCCAGTGCACATTTACACTTGCTGGACAGAATTGTTTGTCGATGTGCTCTGGTATTCCATACAGCAGGATGACCCCAGCAGTCTAAGACCCCAGCAGTCTCTGATCATTTACTACCCAATAAATAGTCTCTTGACGTTGGCTTAATCTCCCGAACTTAACGGGCGCGATACTTCACTGCGTCGCCCCATTCGGCTTTACGGAGTCAGGAAGTGAGTGACTACCGCGTGCCTCAGAGGCCACTTTCGCCATCGGAATACCAGAATGAGGGAATAGTGTACTTGCGGCTGCGAGGCGCTTGCGCATTTATACACCAGTGTCCTGTACAGATGACTCGTGACTGTAGAAATTATATTAGCCGAAAAAGGCTAGGCGGACATTGTTATTATTAGATATTATTAATCTGTTTGTTTTCAAGCAAGAGGTGGTGATATGCTGCATTGCTACGGAATTGGAACGGCATGACCGTGGAGGTAACTCTCGCTCACATAATACCGCCGTTAAGCGACATCTTCGGTGTCGCGTTTCGTGCATTTTGTGAGTAGCCCATGCCATGGTGGCCCATTGGGATAGGAGGGCAACGCATCGGCATAGTAATTATGTGGATGTTCATGGGCATCGGTAATCGTGAAAGCATGCCGATATCACGATTGGCTCCCTATTCTGTAAATAAATTCGCCTGTCCCCTTGTTTCGGAGCAAGCATCTACGGGACTTGTGATGCCATTCAACTACTCACTACTCTCCTCGCTCCACCTGACCAGATCACGCAGTGTTCGTCTAAACTATATAGATGTTATAAATCTGATGAGTGTTTACAATAAAACTACTTTACAAAATAATTAAGTAAACTGCGGTTTACTGAATTATTTCATAAGCGACGTTTTAGAAGATTTACAGCAACCATGGCCACGGGTGAACTGAGACGACAGATGCCCTGGTGTCACAAATTATTAAATGTACGCGAAGGATTATATTATTATTAGTTGTTCCGATTAACGCAAACAGTACTACTTATATCTTGCTGTCCTGAGGTGTTGTTTAATTTTTGTCTTGATTATGTTTACCACTGGGTCCCAAGCAGAGGGAAGAACCCAGCCATCTCCTCTGTTGAAATTTGGACGTTTTTTTTACTTTCAAAATCCTAACGGATCATCCTTGCAAGCTCCATGATCCAAGGTATATACCACCACGCTACGACTAAACGGTGCTAAGTAGGGTTATGTGAAAAAACCCGCTAGGCATTGACTTTTCGGTTATTTGGTCAGGTCTTTTAGCTGTGTCTCCAATCTGGGTCCCTAATGCAGCATAGGGCTGACTCTTCCATAAAAGTGTTCCATAAAACATAATTTCTTAATTTTTACTAGACTACCCATCTCATCTCAACATCGTATAAGCAGAGTGTAGGATAAATAAAACTCACGCATTTTGTCATTGTTTACTTAAAATCGATATCCTAAATTAAAATTAAAAATGATTTGTTCATAATTTGTTGGCAGTAGGCGTATGATTGAACCCGTAACGTTTCACTTCATCATATCAAATAGATACAAATTACACTATCACCTAAAACTGAATGTGGCACATGTCAAGCTCTGGAATGAGACAGAGATACTAATGAGAAAGAGACTTGTATACTCCGCGTCTGAGTTTTCGCTTACAAAACTAAAGTCTTATCGCCGAGTAGACAGATTTTCATACATTAATCTGTTATTGTTGACCCTCTCGCTGTCCAGAAAGTGTAAGGTGTCATGCTCGCACATAATATCCAGTGTGAGCGCATTATGTTCACAAGGAAACGACAGGGAGGTTATTAAAAGTAAACGTACGAAGTCCTTTCTGCTCCATGCCCGGACTATTAAGGAGCATCAAACTACGGCAGTATGCAGAGCCTGTCCCGGGTAAATTTTGTCAAATACAGATATGGCTTAAAAATGTCATCAGTTTTATTTAAATTATAATTGTTTGATCATCAATTCACATACAAAGTTACATTAAATTCCATCACAATACCATTGACATACATACAAGGATACAATAGAAATGAGCGCCCGTATCACAACCGTACAATATTGTCACACCGCGACTAGCCGTCTAATAAACACATCTTTACAATACACGACATAGTACCCATCGTGACGTAAACACGTACAGGAGTATCAAGTATAGTGACAATCATACGCGAGGTCGAGAAATCACTCACACATACACACACCGCACCCACTAACATACGCGACAAATAAATAAATGTGTACGTGTATAATTTCAGCGAGGGTCACTGAACGTCACAGAGCTTTATCGAGCTTAGTCAAGTGTCGTAGAATTATACAGAACGTCACCAGTAGGTAGTTCACGAGCGTCATTAGAGAAACCGCGTGTCACAAAGCGTCACCGAGCGTTACCGAGTGACACTTAGGGCCGCCGCGCGTCATGCATTGTCGCCTATAGCGGGACGCGGATCTTGCTACCGGCGACGGCGTCCTTTACGATAGCCCTTGCCGTACCAGCCCGGTCCCGATGCGGGGGCCGCTAACTCTAGTGCCTCGTCGTCACAACAGGCGCACAACCGGCCGCGGCGACGCACTCGGCGCTCCGGGGGCGGGGCACGCGGCGCCCCGTACCACAGACAGCGGCGCGCCGCGAACCTCCGCGCGCACCAGGCGCACGCCGCGGGCTCCGGCGCCAGTATAGTGTGCAGCCCCGGGTACAGCTTCGCCCGGCACACTAGCACGGCGCGCCGGATGATGGCCGCCGCTAGCGCCTCTGCGTCGCTCTCCGTCTTTGCTTCCTCCTCCTTCTTCACTTTGACCTAGAATTTTTAGAAGTCATTGTGTTGTTTTTAAAAGATAATAAAGACAAGTCATACTTAATTAACGCCCTGAAGCTGCAACTATATGTAATAGTAGTTACCAGGTAATAAAATCTAAGATTCATGAAATGTAGCAATTATATGTAGATTAGATGACAATATAACGTGATACCATCGAGCTGAGAGGTGGCTGATGGCACCAAGGGCTGCCAACCGGTAACATAGCGTATCTTTACATTTTTTAATCATTTTTTTTCTTTATTAAGATTAAAGAAATTTTATTCTTACCCTTGCCTCCAGCTCGAAGCACGTCTCCTGCTTAACCGGTAGACGGTTCTTGAGCAGTATGTCACCTATGACAGGCAGGTGGTCTTTGTTAATTGGTACGTGGTCCTTGTTAACTGGTAGGTAGTTCCTATTTACTGGCAGGTGGTCCTTGTTAACAACAGGCAGATGGTCCTTCGTGAGCAGGATATCGCTCCGGTCGTGGCCGTTAGTGAACCCGTTGAGTCGCGGTCGTGATATTCGGAAGCGACGCAGCGCGGACGCGCCGGGCGGCGGCTCGGGAGGCGGCGGCTCGGTGGGTGCGTGCTCCGCCCGCAGTAGGATGGTCGCCGAGCCCGACTTCATGTCGATCTGCGGACATATCGTTTGTTAGCGCTCCCAATTATTAATATGGGTGCTATGTTATCTCGTATTTGTTTTGTATGTTCACAAATTGTACTGTTTAATGCCAACTACATTGACGAAGAGTTTTATTCGATTAACACAAGGTGCACGTGAGTTGGCGCCGACTGGCTATAAAAAAGTGAATCCCTTATAGGATCACCGTGTTGTCCACCTTTTTCTTTTTTTTTTTTTTTGTTGATGCAGGAAATGCATTTACGCGCCTACACTGGCCCTGGGTGGGGTCCAATGGTGTGTGGGACCCGCGGCACATGATAGTGCCGAATACCCACAAAAACCACCGCGAGTGCCATCAGTGCCACCCTTGGTGAGGTGCCCCCGAACAACAATCATCAGGGCACCTCGACGGCTAGTCAGCCCCCTAAGGGACCGACTCCACCTCCACAGATGGGGTTCCCCCGCACTACAGGACAACCCCACCGACTTTGGGACAGTGCAATGAGGTGAGGTTCCCATCCTCGCCCCTCGCCACGTGCGCAAAAGCGCCACCTCCTGTTGCTCTTAGGTCCCCTCTTCTTATAAGAGGGGTACCAAGAGCCATTCCTCCTCCTGATCTTTAAACCCCCTCTCCTTATTTGTCTTCGCCTGGGTTCTCCCAAGGCCACTAAGCCCAACCGCCACGAAAGGCTTGAACCATGGTGGGGACCATGTTGTCCACCTGTCTTAGTTCAATCGTATAATAATGAATTGCAAAAATTAAGGTGAAACTGTATAAATGATTTTCTGTTTACACACAGATATGTCTCAGAAAAAACCATAACAACTTATAACTATAATTAACTAGCAGCGATTTGGTGTTCACCCGCGTAAGGGCCTGGCCACACTGTGCGGTGAGCCTCCGGCGCGGCGCGGCACCTGAGCGGTACCGCAACGGTTTCCTACATATAAAAAAAGCAAAGACTGCGGCGCGAGGCCGACGAGGCGACACATTGTTTTTTGTAGACTGTCGTCAACTGGACAAGCACTGCACGTGTGACCGCCATTGAGGTGCGGAGTAATGTGGTGCGGTGCCGCACCGTGTGGCCAGGCCCTACCTCGCGTATCCGTTACTATTTCTCATTATTTAAATGAACTATCTAATACCGAAATATGGCAAACCGAACCAGTAGTTTCTGAGATTAGCACCTTTTTTTTATACAAACTTTTTACCTCTATTTTTTTATAGCATGTGGAGGCAAACGAACAATCAAACATTTGGCGACTGTCGACACATTATTGTTATCATGTGGATGCATTTATTTCATTACAACTAGGAGAGGAGGAGCCCCTCCTATGGGCCTATAATATTACTTATACAGTGAGTGCATGCGTCTGTAAAATTGAATTATTGAATACAAATATATGTATGAAAATGTGCTAACATGGGAGATAGTTGACATGGAACACTCAGAACTCGACTCCAACACGCACTCGCAAGCCAATAAAGTACGGTGGCATGTCTCACTTGGAAAGATCGCAGCGGATGTTCCGGACGCAGCCGGTCGGCTAGTCGTCGCAGTGGCAACTCGTCATCAGAGTCGGTAGCCGACGGCGACGACAGCTCGTAATACGACACGTCGTCGTCTTCGTCGGGCGGCGGCAGCGGGGCGCGGCGGGTGGTGTGCGCTTCGGGCGGCGCGAGCGGCTCCGCATGCGCCAGGAGCGGATCCGCAGCGGGTGCGTACCGCGGCACTCGTAACCTATAACAAAAAGATATTTTATAGACATAAGTGATATTGCTAGAGAAGTACTACTTAGAGTATTGTTACACACGAATGTACATAATTTCATAATACCCGCGTTGGGTGACAACAGCTATCGCGTTTCGTGAGTTTCCGTCCACTGCACATTTGCTCCTTCATGCTATAGACAAACACACCTCAGTCGTCGAGCCACCGCCGCCATGACAGTGTCGCAGCGCGCGTTTATCTTCAGCGCTGCAACTGAGTCTTTCGGCGTCCACTGCAAGTTGACGATGTAGAGGGCGGGGCGCGCATGCGGCGCCGCGTGCATGCGCCACAGGCGGGGGTAGCGACGCAACACCTGCAAGTAACACAATAATGAGTTAGAATATAAATTTAATAAAAAATTAAGTGTACAACTCGAAAGGCAAGTTCAAATTTAAGTACTTTATTTATGAAATGTATCTACATTGAACTTAAGCTAGGAACAAGATTTCTCGAACGATGACAGATTATGAAATTCATTCAAAAGAAAATGTTTTTTACTTTTGAATGAAATGTTTTTTTACTGTAAAATATTGCATGTGCATAAAATAGTGCTTCTGCATAACTGAGCTAAAACTCTGCACAGAACACGCTTGTCCATGCGGAATATTGCAATATATGTTTTTAAATCAAGACTCCTATAACATTATACTGTATTTTTAATGAATAAATAAAGTAATAACTACATAACTTCAATATATCATGTACCTACATTAACACTGGGATTCGTGCACCCAAGAGATATTTTCCTAGCAATAGAAATCTAACCCTATAAGAAGTTTACACTAAAATAAATACCTTGAGACTAGAGCCGAGGCAGAGCACAACATCAGCGGCCGCGGCGTGTCGCAGCGCTCCGGCCCAGTTGAGGGGCCATGCTGCACGGCCGCGCTCACCAAAATGCACTATCGTATCCCTCAGCTCCTGCCCGCACGTGTGACACAGCCGACACGTGCGGTGCGCGTGCCTCGCCGTGCGCTCGGTCGTGTCGAACGCTCGCAGGTACACCCGGCGACACGAGTTGCAGCGCTCCGCGAACATGTCCCCGTGCAGCTCGGCCAGCGCCCTGCGGGTAGGGTAGTGTATATTGAAAAACCGATTTTTAGGAACTTAGATAAATAGCAATATTAGGCATGGAACATTTCACTAGCAAATTCATAAAACACATCTGCACATCTCTTCATTTGGTATAGTAATAGCAGCATTAATGACTAAACTTAATTGCATCATGCCAACGATCAAGTGACGATAGTGCGCGTTAGAAGGAGCAAACCCTACCCAACTGATCGCTGCGAAAATTGTTCGTTAATATATAAAAAATAGATTTGTATGTAAAGTGAGTCAGAACAAAAATTACCATAGTTGGAGTGATATTGTTAAACAGATATAAAAATTGCCCATTCGCTTACGATACGAAGGAGTATCTTATAAATAGATTTTATATTAACTTCGTCAGATTCACTACCAAGTGCAAGTGATTATATATTATGATTCATATTTCACAAAACACTTCAATAGCATATGTAACGTGCTTATGCTGTTAAGGATCAGGTAACTTGAAAAACCATTGGCAGTGAAACTTCACATACATTGAAGTAGCAAGGATTTCTCATCTTGCTACTTTTTAATATCATTAAAAGAAAATGAAATTTAAGTAACAATAGTTTCCATTTCAAAGCAATACTTCGAATATCAATATTATTGACAGTGAGTTGCTAATTATAACAATTTCATGATTAGATCACTTGTTTGTGAGTCAAAGAGTCAGTCAAATTAGATAATAACTTCATTCCCAGAACAAAAATTTACTTGGCCCGTTCTCATATTCATACATTAATTTCTTACACACAATGCAGACGAGAGATATCTTTGCAACTAACAAGTTTGCATAATCCCTACATCATCCATCAATCTAGCTGAATCTCTACCTGCGTGGAAGTCCCGCACGCAGATGGAGCCCGTCGCAATTCTGCGAAACGACGAATTTGAGAGCCCCGCGCGCCCACAATGCCGTCAGCGCCATGTGAGTGAACGTCGGCCGCGCCATAGACACGTCCACGCGCCTGGAAGCACACAAGCACATTTTTGTTACAGAGGCAGAAACAAAATCTGACTTTTTGACACAAACTTGACTGAGAAACCAAGTGTTATTTGCTTTTATGGAGCCAGTATTCAGCCGAATTACTCAGACAGTATAATAACAAATTGTTTCTAACCCACTCACTGGACATGGACCATGTGATGCAGATAAATATGGGTGTTAGGCGGTCAACGAGAGAAAGAAAGGAAAAACATTTATTTGCTCACAAACAAGACACATACATTTACATTAATAAAACTATTGTAAAAAATGTAAAGCTTATTGTGCCTCTCAAATGCATCAAACTGATTTAGTTTGGTATAGGTAACCATCATAAATATGACACCTGACACAGGTTTTCAATTATACCAATGACAGAGTTTATCGCTATTATATATATATATATATATATATATTATTTAAAAAAAGAATAGTTACAAACTGAACATAGATTATATAAAAAAAAACAGATAAAACAAACTACCAGAAAGTTACACTTAATACATATTTTTTTTACACACCACCACCACTACATACAACACAATATTTATATAACATATATATGACTACTATTTATGTAACATATATATAACTACTATTTATATAACACATATATGACTACTATTTATATAACATATATATACTTCTATTACATCATAGATATGTTATTGACTATCTCCTCTAAGAAATCATTTCAAGTGACGGCTGAAAGTTTGTACGGTATTGAGGGTTTGTACGGTATCTTTTAGGTGGTAGCAGGTGGTTGCAAACTATTACAGCTGCATAGCGAAAGCTACCTCTAAGCAGCCATTCTATAAGGGTGTTTTGCAAGCTGTTGTGAGCACGGCCTGTGTGCAGAGAGCAAACTAAGCTTGTCATATAAACATGTAAATATATACATATTACAGTTTAAATATGATATTATTTTATTGTATTCCAAAAAAAGTTATATCTAAAACCATTTATTTTTTGTGAATATTCACACGCCTTTTGTGCATTTCGTTCCACACAAAATACAAAGATATAACTTGGGGGGTAATATTTACCCAATAGACTCTCCCCTTTGAAGTCTTGTCCATACTCCATGTGGGCCGCGGTAGTCAGGTATGTCTGCTGCTGTACTAATACCGGCACCTGTGTACACCTGTTCACATACCAAATTAACTTATAGTTATTGAGGCTACATAACAATTTGAAATTCGAAACTATAACACATATATAACATAATTAAGAGGTAGATCCATGCTGCATTGCAGCAGAATTGGGCCCACATGACCAGGTACCTCTCACTTGCATATCATGCAATGATGATATAATCATATACTGCCATCTTCGGTGCAGCGTTTCATGCCTTTTGTGAATAGCCGGTGGCCATTGGGAGGTGAAAAGTAGGGCAACTCATCGCCATAGTAATAATGCTGAAGTTCATGGGCATCAGTAGTCATAAAAGCCCCCAATTGCTTGTTTGTCCTCCTGTTGTACATATTCTTAGAAGCATTAGAAACACCAAAGTATAGCTTATTAAAAATTGTGGAAAATGGTGGCTTCTGTGTGCCAATAAAAGCTTTTTAAAATCCTTAAATGTACAAAATTTTTAAAAATTTATCGATAGAAACTTAAGAGGGCCATCTTTACTATTACTCTGCTTCTGTATATCTCAACAACAAAGTAACCTGTTTATGAAGTTCTATCTAATCAATAATTAAGGAAGACCTTAACTTCGCATTTCTTCTAAGGTCAAGGTAGGCTCCAAGAACCAGTAACAGCTTTTCATAAACAAATTTCTCTCACTTGCATACAATAGGAAATATTTTTCAATGAAACACAAAATAGGAAATATTTTACAATTAAACTTAGGCTAGTCAAACTTCATAACATTGAACTTTTCATTTAATGTAGTGTTTCTTGCTGACCACTTTTATATAGGAATACAAAGTAGAAATGTGCCTATGCTCTAAACCTTATTATCAATAGATCCTTTTCTTGAGAAACTGCATAAGTTCTACTGTTAAAAATGACAAAGTTTGAATGCATCTTTGCTACCTTTTCATGCAAAACTGTAGAAGAGATTGGGATGAAATTTAGCAATAGTATTTATGACAATCTAGAATAATATTATTTCAATTTTAAACCCCAAAGAATGACTAATGCCCTTGGGAAAGATAATGGACACAGCAAATAAATAATTAATAGTAAAAAAATTGTATGGACATAATATATGTATGCATTGATATGAGTGCCATTCGGTTCTCCCTGCTTAACCCCATAGGGAAATGTGTGAAGATTTGTTGTTGATGATGTAGATTTGTATTTTTTATGAAGTAGGGGGCAAACGGTGGGTAGTGACTAACGCCGCCATAGACATTGTATAATGACCATTACATTGTTCAGCAGGTATTTATGTATCAAAAAATGGTTAACGTTTATAAAACACCTACCACTAAGTGTTTCGCTTCGCTGAGGGCGCGCGCCAGTTTCCGACATTTCTCTCTAAGCACGCGGGGACTGTCTTCCACTTCACGGGCCCGCTCGGCGGCTAGGGCTGCCCGCTCGCGGCGTACGGCCGCCGCAGCTGCGCGCTCTGCAGCGGCCGCTCGGGCTTCTTTCCGGAGCGTCACATCAGGCACGGCACTGGTAGCTGCACCACTCAGCCGTGCGCTGCTCCGAACACCCTCGCGGGCCGCCATTGCGGCGGCCGCTGCACCTGGCTAAAGCCCGCCACTACCTCGATCTTTCGGTATCTGTTCCCCTAGCCTTTGATCACGCATATCGTCACACATGTGCTTTTATTATTGTTTTATCGCGGACAATAACTCACTATATACAATCACTTTTCATAAACTGTGTACTGTCAATAAATGATTTGACAAGTTGACATTTACGACGCGACTACCCCTACATAGAGTCAAAGAGAATGATAACAATAGATTTATTTTAACAATAAATTTTATATAAATAATTCTACATTACATTTTATTTATATTGTATTTGCATATTTTTGTATTATTATCGTAGCAGTGTTATAAACATTAAAATAAAAAAAACAATGATAATTAGTATTATTTTATGGACGTTTAAAGTACCAGTAATTTGTTCAAATCTTTTTCAGGTCATGGAACTTATATATTTATCTATGCATAAATAATGCATAGATAAATATATGTATATATATATATATATATATATATATATATATATATAACATAGATAAATACTATACTAAAATTTTAAATATATAAAAGTTTCTTATGTCCATTACATATTGAGTCACGAACTGGGGGTACCTAAGGTAAAGCATCCAATCACCAACGCCTCAACGCGCGCACTTGAAGTATTGTTTTATATTTCATTATATTTTACAATTTTTTTAATATTTTGATGACTCCTAGAATTTCAGGTTATTTCTCATAACATATGTGTCTTAAGACATTGTGATTTAAATAATTAAATAGTTAAAGTTATTTAGTAGAAGTTAAAGTTATTTAGTAGAATTTTTATTTTGTCAATTACTAATAATTGACAAAATAAAAATAATCACCAGAAGTCGACACTTGTCGAACATCCAATATTCGATGATAAATTTTCTTGGGTGCTATCTCGCAAAGCTATGCTAATCAGCGTAAAGCTGAAAAGGAACCCCAATACATAATTTACTTCAGTCGACGTTCTGCAGTGTCTGCACAGTGTCTTTTACAAAAAGGATAGAACTGAGTTAAAGCTAAGACAATAATGGGTGGGGTTGTGTGAAGTGTGCTATTACGCGACGAACGTTGTTTATGCTTGGATGTTTACCTGTTTGTTTTTCAGTTCATTTATATTTTTATATCCTTTGTGTATACACGTTCTATTTTGGCGCGTTGATTTTTTCACAAATAAAAAGTACCTTCATGCCTCGTACATCCACAACTCGCCAATCCAGTAGATATAATAGAACACCACGATTAGCTTAGGTACTGAGGCCCATCCCCACCATGGTTCAAGCCTTATCGTGGCGGTGGGGCTAATTAGCCTGGGGTATACCCAGGCGAAGCCAATTGAACAGAGGGGGATCTTTGCACCCCTCTTATAAAAAGATTAAGGGCTTAAAGATCAGGAGGAGGAATCGCTCTCGGTACCCCTTTTATAAGAAGAGGGGACCAAAACAATAGGAGGTGGCGCTTGTGCGCACGGGGTAAGGGGCGAGGATGGGAACCTCACCCCATTGCACTGTCTCAAAGTCGGGGGTTTGTCCTGTAGTGCTGGGCAACCCCATCTGTGGAGGTGGAGTTTGTCCCTTAGGGGGCTGACAGGCCGTCGAAGTGCCCTAATGATTGTTGTTCTAGGGCACCTCACCAAGGGCGACACTGATGGCACTCGCGGTGGTTTTTGTAGGTATTCGGCACTATCATGTGCGTCGAGTCCCGCACACCACTGGATCCCACCCAGGGCTGGTGAAGGCGCGTGAATGTGTTTCTCCGCGTCAAAAAAATGGTACTGAGGCCCATGATCTCATAGGTGGCAAGCCTATGGTCACTTTCTCTCGCTGTCGTTACACCACAGAGGTGACTTATAAATTTTTCACAAATAAATTATAATTTTATTTATTTATTGATTAATCTTTTTTTATTTTTGAAGTTATACTTAGCTAAACGCGATGAGGAAAAATGATTATTGTATTTTTTTACGATGCGCCCGCACACCGTCACGGAAAACAAACACCCTGAAGCTAGAAGCATAACCTTTAACGCGTATATAAAAGAAAACAGATTCTTCATTTAAATACTTCACAATCTCTAAATCATTTTTGGAGAAAGCTCAACGAAATAATTCGGAGATTGAGCAAGGTCATCGAAATCAATGGGAGGCGTGAATTGCATCGACCCTAGTCAGAGTGTGAGCTACTACGTTGTCTTTACCTGAAATATGTCGTGCACCAGCTGGGAAATAAGAAATATTATCAAGATGTCGCTGCTGGCGTGGCGAATTTTTACGGCGTCAAAGGCAAGGCAGTGAAAGGCATAACCGAGCCATCTATAGTAGCAATTATATTTTGCTACTTAAATATTTTGTAAAAAAAAGTATATCTGTCATTGTTCTACTGTAAGCCTTATTATATGCTGTGTTGAAGAAATGTCACTCTTTTTCCTTTTGGCGATGTTGAGGTCCGATATATTTGGGATGGCTGACGCTATCTGCCATCACCAAATAATAATTAAATAAATAAGATATATAATGGTTATAATTTTTATTTTCCGCCGTGAACCCTTATATTCGTGATATAAAATATATCGCAAACAATCGTATATTACATATAAATGTCGCAAGCAATTTTATATTACACATAAAAGGGTGAGTTCATGATTTCTTGCCGACGCCATGTTTCATATTTTATGTTTCGAAAAGTCTTTATTAATGTTAAAATGTGTTAATTCTCTTATGTATGCATTTTGTTAGTAGTAATTATATGATCTGTATGGCTCTTAATTTGATAGACCATATCAATAATGTTTTGGTTTGAATAGTATATGCCACGTGTAAAAATTGGTTGTTAAAATCTATTTTATTGTAACCGAGTTTAAATTGCCTGATTTTAGTTGGCTCATGAAGCTGAGAGAATGGGACCGGATCTTATTTACTTTATTGGGTTCATCAACAATTGATTTGACTTAAAAATAATAACACACATAACAAGCACTAATTGCACGACCAATAGCAAATTATTGGTTGTGTTCCTTTTCAGAGCTCCTTTCCTTTTATTCTTTTTGAGCTAGATGTAATATGAAAATGTGATGTCACCTTAGTCTTCCACTATTATTTCTTTATATATATATATATATATATATATATATATATATATACAAGATAAAGAAAGGATCATTTCTGCAGGGAGTCTCGGACAACTGCAAAGATAAGACTTCGTTCCCTCACTTTTTTACTAACCATTATTAAAAGCTGTGTTGATTCCATTGTTTCTGGTATTCTGGTACTATTTTAAGTTGATTCATGATTGTGAATGTGGAGAGAACATGATTTAATAAATGTATTTAAAAGTCAAATTAAACCACAAATAGCCCCTTAACTCCCAAGTATTAACTCCTTTTATAGGAACCTGTAGAATATATTGTAACACTATGATCAGTGTAAACAACCAAAACCCTACCTTCGAGCATAAAACGAAAATATTTAAAGCTTCAGTAAGTGGTTAGTAGCTTGTGCGGTTGTAAGGAAAATATTTTTGTTGCGTAGAGATCATACTTTGAGGAATAAAAGCGAAGGGACGCCAAAATACATTCTATCAGTTACTAAAGTTAGTTTAGCAGCGCAGTCCGGATAAGTAAGTAAAGCGGCGTTGGTTAAACTACCTTTACATTGCTCAAAGGTTTAAACTGTCTCACCTGGAAGAAGAAGATTTAAAATATCCTGTGAGTAAAGTGTTTATCGTTATTATATTACGTTATAATATACTTTCTTACAACGGAATGATTTCCGAAATATGAGGTTTATTTCAATATTACCGAGACCCTACAGTAAACTATATTTTTTCATATGTATTGGTGGCCACCCGTCAGTTAACTTTCTATGGTACCTCTTCTCTATCTGTATTGTCTCTTTGGCACAGTTAGTATGGTATAAATCTAAAATTATAAAGTCAGGGCCCAATAAATAAAAAAGGTTCCCGCGACGGCACTGTCCGGTGGCAATCAATATAAGTACTATCTATGGTGGCAATTGACATTGACATTTGACAGCAACCTAAGCAAGTTCTTTCGCTGACTTTGACAGGTACGACGAAGATGTGAATTTTTTCTTTGTTTTATTAAATCGGAAAAAATCATATTATTGCTATTAATTATTTTTAATTTAAGAGTGAAAATTAATGCAACATTGTACTAGGAAGTGGTGTGTTGTTATATTTTATAATAAAGTGATTGTTTTGTGTTTCAGTCTCTGTGCAATAAAGCGGCTTCATCATGGTAAATTTAACAAATTCATATCATAACGTATTAATAATAATGAAGTGTTTAGACGCAAAATATATATACTGATTTAGTTTTTAAAGTTGCAGTATTACATTCCTAATATTTTTAGACGAAACATTGGTTATAATTTAGCAATCGATCATATGTTCTTTTTGTCTATTTCAGCCTAGAGAAATTAAAGATATCAAAGACTTCCTGTTAAAGGCACGCAGGAAAGATGCCAAATGTAAGTATTCATTACAATTCCGAGTATGAAGCGAATGTCGTATTGAAAAATCGATGTTTTTGTTGACATTTTTTGGTGCTTTCAGCTGTGAAAATAAAGAAGAACCCAGAGAATGTGAAGTTCAAAGTGCGTTGCTCACGCTTCCTCTACACTCTCGTGATCACTGACAAGGAAAAGGCCGAAAAACTTAAACAAAGTTTACCGCCAGGTAAATTTATCAAGTCATTTAAATTGCAGTGGAGTGGAATAGTGCTTTTATAATCAAACACCTAAATGTAAGGTTACTTTATCTCCAAACCTAACCAGCCAGTTTGTCGTTGTTGTTGATGTTCAATTTGTTGAGATGTGCATGCTAATAAGCTCACTATGTTGTGCTTTATCTAGACCTGACAATTCTACCTGTATATTCAGATAGCTATGAATATTGTTACACAAATCTCAATGCTATTGGTGCTATGCAACTTTTAGCTTTACAGTTTACTTCTGTATTTGCCAATCATGTAGGCTTTATTCACCTATACTGTAAACTGATTTATGTTATCAAATTTTGATTTCTGAGACAATTTACAAGACTAGACTGAACAAGAAACTGGTAAAGCATGAAAGAAACTTTGGGTTATCTATTAAATATGTGAGGCATTTTGAGGTGGTGTGGGTTGAGGCCACTCAAAATCTGTGCAACCACACACCATGTAAACCTTTTTATATTGTATTATACAAGATTGTGATCATATTTTTTAAATTTCCTTGCTGTGACTTATAGAGCGACAAGTAATCCTTATCAGTTATTAAATTTCTTTTAACAAAGAATATTATCACAACAAATTGAACACTAAATTTAGAGTGAAGCACAAGTTATAACCCGTTTACCTTAAAAATATTTTTTTTCTATAAATCTTGTTCCTGTACATCAGACAAAATTGATTTGGTAAGGGCTGCTTTGTATCAAAGAGTTCTTAAAATAATAGCACAATACATACTATATAATAATATAATACATATCAAGCCAACACTGCTCTTGTCAGGAGTCTTTAAATGTTTTCAATTTTAATGAATGTCAAGATGACTGATCTCATAATACTCACATCCATCCTGGACCAACTACTGCATGAAGATCAACTTACGATTACTGGCCCATCTGCCATCTCTTCTGAGTGTGTGACTAGCCCACTGCCACTTCAGCGAGCTTATTCGTCGCGTGATATCGGATATTTTAGTTCTCTGCCTCATGACTTTGTTACGAATTCTGTCGGACAGAGAAATACCCAACATAGCACGTCCAATAGACCGTTGAGCTACCGCAAAGAAGCCATGTTTCCGCCCCGTAGGTCATCACGGGGCGAACGCATTGGTTGAAGACTTTTTTGTCTTTAAGCTCTGGGGTATAGTTGATGTGAGAATATGACCAAACTTCAGGAATGCTGCCCAACCTAACCGAACCCTCCTATTGGCATCCTTCTCGAAGTTATGTCTACCTAATTGCAATAGTTGCCTGAGGTAGACATATTCATCTACGTCTTCGAGAATGACACCATCAATGTTGAACGGCCTATTCATCCAAAGGCCAGTACATCGTGAAGATTTATTTAGGCTGTGCAACATTTCATGCTTTACTTACTAAATACAATGTTACTGAATATTTAATATTTTGTTTCAGGTCTCCAGGTTAAAGAGGTTAAGTGATATGTGACTTAGGTTAAAATAAACATTTTAAAATCAATTTGACGTTTAATTCTAATTAT
This sequence comes from Eumaeus atala, assembly GCA_017140195.1. Lineage (NCBI taxonomy): Eukaryota > Metazoa > Arthropoda > Insecta > Lepidoptera > Lycaenidae > Eumaeus > Eumaeus atala. Next base: position 82,563 of record JAFELO010000884.1, read on the forward strand.
ACTTCCTGATGGGAAATGATGACATTAAATTTTTGGATGCTGATAATAAAATTTCGTGTACACTCAAGAAATTATTTTGTGAATGCTGTTTACCAAGTGTAAGGCTTAGATTTATTTATGAATTATTTAAAAAAATATTTTTCCAATCTGCAGATGTGCTCCGATTTTTTACTTCATTAACACTATAGCTGACTTTCTTTTTAGCGCTACACAAAGGTTAAGTACAAACAACCCTATCCCTAAGACTCCGCAAATTGTCGATACAGTATTATTTCTATTATCATTCTACTCATTGTTGGGTTGCTTAAAGTTGAAACAGTATCCACCATTTTCAATATTCCATCCATTAATGCCTAGTAGTTAAGGAGATAGAATTTTTGCATATTAATTCATGTGTAACTTGTCACAGTAGTCTGTTCCATGAATAGATGAAATATTGAAAATGTCCATTCTGTTCATTTCTTTACAATGTGAATATGTGAGTTTAGCATGTTTCTGTATTTAGTGAGAACTGGCAAATATTACTGATTTTTAATTGTATTGAATTTGGACGAAAACCAAGACTAACTGGAGCATTGTGTGGGAGATTCTTGATGACTGCAGAAATCCTCATCCATGAAGATCATCACGACAATTGTTAGCAATGTGTTGACCTTTCCTCCTCCCTTCCAAGCGGCCATAGCAAACTCAGACACCTCACGAGGCAGACGGCGCATAGTTGCAATATTATATTGGCAAGTGGTAAAGAAATGTCTGTGATTCAAATACAGTACAGTGCATGTATGTATGTGCAGTGCATGTATGTATGTGCAGTGCATGTATGTATGTGCAGTACATGTATGTATGTGCAGTACATGCAGTACAATGAGAGATGAGTATACATTTAGCTTTTTAACAACATACATGAAGCTTTTATGGACGTTGTGTATTGACGCTCTACTTCAATGATTTCACATAGAACATTATATCTGACGTGAACATATCTGTACCGATACTAGCTTACAGCCTTTGGTGTGATGTTGGGGCCGCTACAATATTGTAGTCAATCGTAGGAGCCCCAACGTCCCCGAAGGCATTGTTAGGTTGCACTATGAGTGTCATACTGCAGTAAAGTGTTAGTTAAGCTGTCGCACTTCGTACGTTTTGTGATTAGCTGGCGGACCATCGGAGGGGAGGCGGGCAATTGAACCGGGGAGATCTTTGCACCCCTCATAAGACCCCCTCTGGGTTTAAAGAACAGGAGGAGGAATCGCCGTCGATACCCCTCTTATAAGAACATACGGTAAGTGGCGCTTTTGCGCACGGGTTAAGGGGTGAGGATGGGAACTTCACCCCATTGCACTGTCCCAGAGTCGGTGAGGTTGTCCCCATCTGTACCATCGAGGTGCCCTGATGATTGTTGTTTCGGGGCAAGGTGCCACGAAACAACAATCATCAGGGCGGCCATGGTGGCACCCGCGGTGGTTTTTTGCGAGTCTCACACACACCACTGGACCCCACCCAAGGCCGGCGAAGGCGCGTAAATGCGTGTCCCCGCATCTACAAAAAAAAAGGCACACCGAGGACAGATTCAAATTATATTACTCGGATTCAGCGCCATCTCATGTTCACTGATTTTCTTTGTAGACGTAGGTACCCACTTGGTGGTTGTATTACAGCCAATGACGCCGAGCGCCAAGAAGGCCAATTGAGTTTACCTCGGAGGACATGCTTAACAAAATCCACGACATTAGGCGGACGGAAGATACATGAACTATCTCAACTGAACGGGTTATATTTTGACTGCTATGCTTTGATAATAATGATTGAAATGATAATGCTATTGATTGTATAATCGCAATCCTAGTGGATTTTATCCCGGTGTCCACCCACATCTCAATAATCTTCGTAACTATTGTTGAAACGTGGTTCCACCAACCTTGTAACGTTGGAGTTGCATATTTCAAACATTTTATATTGATAAAATGTTTCTTAATACCTTTATAAACAATTATGTATAATGAAATCATCCTAAATCTTATATAATTAACATAAAATAGTTATTATTTACAAATAATAGATTAAATTAAATAATTATACAAAGTATTAAAAAAATCGAAACCAACCAAATCAAACCACATTTTTCAAAGCAACGAAGGAGTTCATTCGCACTTAAGGAGTCCGTCGTTCGATGCGATTCAGACAAATACGTGCGCGGTGCGCTCACGGATTGGATATAATTGCGTATCCTCGCGCGTACTCGCACATTTCACACAAAGGAATTGAAAAATTATAAAATTGCCTTTACTGCAGCAGCGGACAGTCTTAAAAACCTCTACTTATTCGAGGACTATTTTGGAACCCAAGTAAAGGTAAGTGATATTTTACAGCCCATCTCGGGTGACACGCTTTACTTGGAAAGTTTGAGACCATCCTTCGCTGTCATGTATTTATTTCAAATGGTCGTGACGACTCGTCGCTTCACGTGTGGGGCGTACAGCCGGCGGGACATACAATCATCGCACAAAAGCCGTTGTTTCCCACGATCTACGACCAGTCGTCACTATCCTGCGACCAGCCAGGGGAGTGATCAGGCACCCTGACCCACGCATTTTTAAAATAAATTGATTTGATGTCGCTTTGTGGTTCCTATTATTTATAAAATAAACACAACATCACAACCTCTACATGTATCTCTCCTCTATATACGATGTTTGACCGATATCATCGGTCTGTCGTTTTACAAAATTGTCACACTATAAATATAAATCAAAGGAAAGTACCTTCACGCCTGTTATCCCCTAAGAGGTAGGCAGAGGTGTGTTAGTACATTCACAACTCGTAAGTCCAGTAGATATACTAGAACACTCACGATAAGTCTATGTACTGACGCCCATATCCACCATGGTTCAAGCCTTCTGGCGGTGGGTCTCAGTAGCTTTTTTTTTTTGACGAAGGGGAATGCATTTACACATGATACCTGGGAGCCCGGGTGGACCCCCAGACCTATGTTGGCCATTGGGTAGCAATACCAACTAAACCCCTACGGGAGCCTTCAGCCGCTATTAGTGGAGGGTCCCGGATCTGCAGGCAACAGGACCCCTCCAGCGACAGGCTGGCCTCGGCGAAAAGACCAGACTTCACCTCCTCGGGGACTGTCCGGCTACTCTATGACCAGTCCCCACGACGCCGTGTCTTTGATGAAATGGACAGGGTTCCCATCCCGGCCCGACACGGAACACAGGGGCACTACTGAAGGCGCTGCAGATAGCGCCTCCTTCGCACCCCCATTCGTCGTCAGCGGGGGGAGGCCGCGTCGGCAGCCTCCTCTCTCACCCGCTCGTCGGCTTCCTTCTGGGACATGACGGTCTCGCAGAAGGAAGCCACCGCCTGGTAGGACTCGTCGCTGCCGAGCATCGCGACGATGATGCTCGACTTTGACAAGTCAGATCGTGACGCAGCGCCGCCCATGTCGGGCACACCTCGACGGTGTGCTGGGCCGAGTCCACCGCCGCGTCATAATCGTGACACCGAGTCGTCGGCTCCCTGTGGGCCGTCCAACACAGATACTCACCGAAGCAGCCATGCCCGGTGAGTACCTGCGTCAGACGGAAGGTGAGGGGTCTGCGCCTACGGCGCATCCACCGCTCGAGGACCGGGCGCAAGGCAGCCGTTATTTCTGTGCCGTACGGCTGCCGCGCTAGGTCCTCCCCCCATCTCTGCATTAACGCCACACGCCCTAACCGGCGGACCCGCATGATCTCGTCATGCGTGGGGTTCGAGCCGAGAGCCCTATCCGAGACATAGGAGTAGCTCTCGGCCAGAACCTCCGCCACGAGTTCCCACGGGGGATCGCCGGCTAGGGCCGTAGCTGCAGCCCACGAAACCGTACGGTACCCCCGAATCGACCCCACTGCGACGACCCTCTGCGCGGAGCGCAGATGGGCCTTATTTCTCGTAGCGAGACGATCCGCCCAAACCGGAGCACCGTACG
>JAFELO010000884.1:86805-124215 GCA_017140195.1 Eumaeus atala
CTGCGATCGGAGAGATACGCATCCAACAGCCTCACGAGATAGGGAGGCACCTTGAAGAATTTCAGTGCCTCCCGTATCACTCTGTGCGGGAGACTGTTGAATGCGTTCGCGATGTCCAACGACACCGCGACCACCACCTCCCCCCTGTGTTTCGCCTCACCCGTCACCGCCCGCAGGCGCTTGAGGGCGTCGATCGTCGACCGGTGTGCACGGAACCCGAACTGCTACTCCGAAAGCCCGGGTCCCGTGCCCTCCTCCAGATGCCGAACGAGACGAGAGGCCACGATCCGTTCCAAAGCCTTCCCGGCCTCGTTTAGCGGCACCACCGGTCGAACCGACGATGCCGAGTCCGTGGGCCGCCCTGCCTTTCGAAGCCGGCAGAGGCGACCCTCCTTCCAAGCCTCCGGGAATTGACCGGACCGCAGGCAGCGGTCGAAAACTTCCCGGAGGCTATCCCCGAGGTGCACGAGCGAGATCGCTAGCACTCTCCCGTGCACCCCGTCTGGACCCGGCGCCCTCTTCTTACTCTGGAGGCGAGTCAGAATCGCCTCCATTTCAGCCTCCGTGACGGGTGGCGGAACATCCTCCTCCTCGTCCGATGTCTGCCGAGCCATCAAGGGGGGCGTGAAGCCCACGGGTGTGTCGGGGAATAGTTCCCCGACGATCCTCCCCAGTAGGTCCGGCTGGAGCATATCCGTGATGGGGCCGACTGGGCGCGGAGCTTGTTCCGCGCCCACTTGTACGGTCGGCTAGTAAGGGATCCCTCTCGAGATCCCTTACTAGCTCCAGCTGGGCCTCCTCTTTGGCCCGGCATATGGCCTGCCGCAGGATCTTCACTTTCTCGACGTAGATCCTGCGCAGCCTGTCGTCTCTGTCGACGTCCTGGGGACGTCTCCGCCTGCTCCGGGTGTACTGCCTCCTGGCCCCGTTGCGGGCGGCCCGGAGGCCGGATATTTCGGCCGTCCACCAGTAGAGCGCCCGCCGCTGGGGCGGACTCTTCGCGGGCGGCATGGCCGCTCTGCACACCGCAGTGAACAGAGCAGAGCAGACCAGCCGCCTCGTCCACCCCTATCTCCGACAGCGGTGGGAGGCTCCAGCGGCCCACGACCGCGGCCTCTTCTGCCAGTTCCCGGTTGAGCTTGGTGAGCGCCCAACGCGGAAACCGGCTGTGCCCCCTTCCAGACGATGACGACGACAGCGACGACGCCGGACGACTTGGAGGGGGAGACACCTCGAACCGTATGTAGCGATGGTCCGAGAGTGTCTCCACCTCCGTCTCCACCCTCCACCCCTCCACTCTGCGTGCGATGGCCGGCGTGGCGAAAGTGACGTCCACCACGGAACCTCCCGACCATCGCACGCATGTCTGGACTGTCCCAGTGTTGAGCAGGGATAGCCCGGCAGCTACCGACCACATCTCCACCTCCCTCCCTTTCGGGTTCGTGACCGGGTTACCCCAAGCCGTGGACTTGGCATTGAGGTCTCCGGCCACGAACACCTGGAGGGGGGGATAGCTGCCCCACCAGCGACCCTAGAACGTCGAGAAACCGTTCTAGGGCCACCAAATTGCGGTTCGGGGAGAAGTATACCCCAACGAAGGCAACCCCTCCCCGAACCGCCGCCACGTACCTGCGGCCCCTCGCTTTGACGACGAGGGGGGGGGGCGGCTCCTGGCCTCATCACGATCGCCACCGAGCCGTCGGTGTCCCCAGCCCAGCTTGGACTGGAGGGCACGGCGTACGGCTCGACAACGATCGCGACGTCAATCGACCACTCCTCCATAGACTGCAGGAAGAGGTCCTGAGCCCCAGCGGAGTGGTTAATATTCGCCTGTAGGATGCTGAGATGCCTAGCCATTTAGGACATCTATGCATCAGCCGACCCCGCTCGGTTGCCCCCTTGTGTGCGAGGGGCGACCTTCCCACGGGTGACAGGGGGTTTGCACGCCATGCCCCTCATCACGTGACTCGCCGGCCTGCCGGCGGCCGCGCACACCGGACAGTGCGGGGCGGCTCTACAAGCGCCGGCTTTATGGCCGGCTTGACCGCAGCGGTAACAAAGGTCGCTGCGGTCGACGACAGCGGGGCATGTGCTGGAAACGTGCCCCATTCCCAGGCATCTAAGACAATGCCTGGGCCGCGCCTGCAGGAGGTGGAGATTAGCCCTGCTACACCCCACTGCTATGCTCCCGGCCTGCAGAAGCTTCTTGGCAGCCTCCGCCGGGAGCTCGATTTGGGCTGTGCCCGAGCTCAATTGCCCCGTGCGAATGTTTCGCACGAGGACCTGGCCCGGGTTGCAGCCCCCTTCCTGTGCCACAGCGGTGGCGAGGCGCTCCGCTGTTACCGCGTCGCTGAGGCCCGTGACCCTCAGATCCGCCTTTTTCATGGGCCGCGTGATGTCTGCCTCCTCCGCCAACACCGACTTCAATCGAGCGGCGAGCACGTCCGCTTTCTCGCCGCTCGTGGCGCCGGGCAACTCTGTGAGTCGAGCTCCGGTGGCCGACTGGCGGATCCGAAGGGGGCCGATGCCCAGCTCACCCAGATTGATGGCCCCTTCGGCCTTTAATAGTGTCGAAGCGTAGGTCGCCCTCTTATTTGCTGCCTCAGGCCGTAGCTTCAGGATAACGGCCGAGGAGCGCGGGAGTGAAAGCTTCAGCTTCGTCACCTCCTTCTTAGCCGGCGGCGCGGAAGCCGCCGTTTTCCCCTGCTTTTGCTTTTGCGCCGACGGTGCTGGTGCCGCCGGTTTCTTGGGCACCTTCCGCCTGACGACGTCCGTCCAGGATTCCGTCGACGTTTCTGTTGCTGCAGCCCTGACTACTTGCGGCGCCACCGACGAGGTCGTCGTGGACGGACCGAACGCCGACCACTCTTCCGCTTTGCCCTTGCCCTTTCCTTTTCCTTTGCCCTTCCTGGCTTGGGGCACGACAGAGTCATCCCTCTGCACCAGGACGGGGCGCACCTCCTCACTGGCACATTGGTGCGACGCTGCTGTTGCCACTGTCAATGTTGCCCCTTGCTTGGCAGCAATCGCCGCCCTCGTCTCCTTTGCCAGCGGCTTGTTGTCACTGGCAAGTGGAGGACGATGGAGAGGGCGGGAGGGAGCCGGAGCTCGAGACCCGATATGCGGGCATCGAGCATGTTGCCCACCATCTGCGCCACCTGTTTCAGAAGGTCTTCAGTAGTCGGCACTGTCATCCCTTCTGCCACTTTTTTGCGGGACTCTTCGAAGTCCCTCCTGTAGGCGCGGACTTCTTCACGAATGTTGCCCAGCTCCCTTTGTAGCCGGGCATTGTCGGCGCGCAATCGGCGCACTTCGTCGCCCTCCGTCCTGCCTACCAGGGACTCGACCATATCCCTTATAGATTCGGTGGCCCTCCGTATTTTGGCAGCGTAGCCGCCCCGGAGATGGGCCGATTTCCCGGTAAGACCCAGAATAACACTCAAGTTGGCCTCCGTGGCCACCCTGACATCCTCGGCCCCACATCGCTCCACATCCTCCAGTACAACTGGCGCCTCCGCCGAGTTCATAGCCCCCACATTTTCTTTGAGGAACGCCCTCTTCGCTAGCCCCGCCTCAAAGTTGTCTTCGCGGGATATTTCCACCCGCTCTCTTAATGCCGCTCTGGCACTATTAAATGTCGGAGTCTTCCCGCGCGATCACAAAATACTTCGATAACAGATAAGCGAAGCTTACTGAAGGTCAAAGTATTTTGTAAACAAACCCTAGTGCTCCCAGACGGAGTGGGTGACCACAACAAGAAACAACGACAAAAGACGCACCAACACAAACCCCGAAAAGCCCCACTCTAACAAGTCGCCGATGCAGTAGCGCTTCGGGACCAAACGGTCAAAACCGAAAGCGCGCCTATATGGACGACTTGTTTTATTCCTTACACAATTTTCAAAGTCACAAAAACACGAATATTTTTGTAACCCGAAGACCGATCGAAACGCTTCATACGCCACGAGAATCGCACTGGAGAGAGCAATCCAACGCCACAATCTCACCGAAATCCAAATACAAAGGGGTACCCTTGTACCCGAAAAACAGTGAGCGGTCTCAATAGCCTGGGGTAAACCCAGGCGAAGCCAGTTGAACCGAAGGGGATCTTTTCACCCCTCTTATAAGAAGAGGGGGCTCACCAAGGGCGGCACTGATGGCTCTCGCGGTGGTTTTGTGGGTATTTGGCACTATCATGTGCCGCGAGTCCCACACACCACTGGACCCCACCCAGGGTCGGTGAAGGCGCGTAAATGCGTTTCCCCGCGTCAGCAAAATAAAAAAGAAAAGAAAGTTACTGACGCCCTTGATGTCATTGGTGGCAAGCCTTGAAGGCAGTCATAAGTGGGTGTACCGTGTACGTATCTGGTGGCCCTGGGTGCGATTCAGTGGTGTGTGGGGCTCGCACCAAAACCACAAAAACCTTTGCGAATGGCTGATGACCGCCTTCGGTGAGGTGCCACGGAAGAACCAATCATCAGGCAACTCGGCGGCCAGTCAGTCCCCTGAGAGACTGGCGCCTCCTACGCAGGAGGGTTCTCGGCAACACAGGACAACCCCACCAACTTTGGGACAATGCATTGGGATGAGCTTCCTGGCTCCTTCCTCCTTCGTACCTGGCTACTGAGCCATACCACCACGACAAGGCTTGAACCATGGTGGGTAGCACGTACGTATCACCTTCGGTCGCAGATTCCAATACCGCCTGTGTCACATGATATGTATTTATATAATAAAAATCTAAAATATATACAAATACTAGATGTATTTGTATATATTTTTATGTTGTCTATTACCTGTAACACATATCCTTACGGTACCTACTAAGAAAGCCGGACTAACTTGACTAGCCACACAATATTATTATAATAGAAGGGATAGTTTAAAACATTTTTTCTGACCGTTTTCACTTTGTCATTATTAAAATATATTTAATCTGACGTCAAACGGCAGCTTCAAAATTAAAATACGAAATGATGAAATTATATCCCGATTACGGGTACCCGGTAAACAAACCTCGCACGGGCTCGCGCCTCGTATGATAATTGTGTGTATGTTCACTGTGGTATGTTCACTGGGGCAGTGTTTCCTGGTGGGGCTCAGTAGCCAAACGCCGTCAGTAACAAAAACGAATAACGACAACAGAATAAGAGAGAGTTTTTTTTATAGCATAAGGGGGCAAAGGAGCAATGATTGTCACGCAGATTCGTTGCCGTCCTATCATACATAGGCATCTTTCAATGAACACCAATACGACCGATCTCCTGCTACTCCCATCCATCCCGGACCGGCTACTGCACGGAGATCGTCTTCCACCTGGTGAACGGTCGACCAACACTTCGTTTTCCTAAACGGGGCCTTCACTCCAGAACCTTAGTGGCCTATCTACCATCCGATCTTCTGAGTGTGTGACCAGCCTATTGCCACATTTAGTATTTATATTGTGTACACTTTCCTACTGATTATAATAATTATATTGATAATGATGATATTTATGCGCCGTTACCGAGTGGTGACTGGTGGCTCGAGGTTCTGCAGACTGTCTACAAAAACCATGGGTGCCGTCTGTTCCGCATTTGGAGAGGTGCCCCGGAACTAGAAATGTCCCCTAATAGACCGACGTCTCCTAAGTGATTGACTATCTCATGGTCTTTGGTAACCACGTTCAGCCGTAGATCGAGTGTCGAGTGCCTGTGTTCGAGCCCTGGGTCGACCAAGCGTTATTATTATTATTATTATTACATTCCACAATTTTTAAATTTTAATAATTGTTCGAAGGAGTCGGCGGCATTACACCCTCATGCACCGGAAAGGCACTCAGATGGCCAGTCTTTACACAAACTGAAAACCTTAGCCGAAAATCGGATAGAAGAATACTGTGTTATAATGGATAGGTACCACAACAACAACGATTCATTCAGGGCCATGTAATCCTTCATTGGAACGATCAATCCTCTTATTTACTAACTACACTATTACAGTTCTGCCCTCGGCGACAGATTCAGGGGAGGAGGGACTCCGCCGTTTCTCTGGCCGTAAATCCACAACAGTGCGGTTTTTTACCGCGTACAACTATCCTGTGGAACCAGCTGCAGCCCTCGATATTTCCGGTTCGATACAACTTACGGGTCCTCAAGAAATGAGCATACCTACTCCTTAAATGCCGGCAACGCGTCTGCAATACCCTAGTCTATGGGCGACGGTAGTGACTACCACCTGCTCGTATGCCCCTATCTAATAAAAAAAAAATCATATCGGGATGCATCTCTCCCATCTGCGGGACAGTGGGGAGACGGACTTCTCGACCCCAAGGCCAGCCTCGTCGTCCGACGAACACTCATATCAATTCGATGAAACTATACTACGCTTATCTTCTCTATCTTTCGCAGCATAAGTTCAAGTACGGGGAAAAGCTACTGTAGAAGTTTATTTACCAGCTGAAGTCGTTGAGAAACGTTGTTTAGTAACAAGCTGTGCTGCATTTGTTATATAAGTCGTCTCGGAGCTGCCCTATTACTGAAACTAACTTTTAATTAATTTTGTATCTGGTGTGCGCGCGCGGGTAAGAGGTAATAGTGGAGTGTTGGGTTTGAGTACCGAAGATACCGGGGTCGTGTCACGGGATGTTGTATGTTTGGCATTTGGGCCGGCACGACTGGGGCCACTCGTTTACATGATATCGCCTCTGAGTAATAGCAATATGATTATCACGAAAAAAATGTTGGAAAAATGGTTGGTTAAAATTTATCACACATGGATTACGATCTGATGTTATTTTTGCCTCGTGTTCTAGTGGACACCGTGTTCAACCACGTTCATGTGATCCTGGTGTCCCGGGACGGACCGAAGTGTTATTATGGTTACTCAATTCCTAATAACAGCGCTAAGTCGGGCAGTTGACGGTGTTACACCCCCGTGCCTCGGAGAACACGTCAAGCCGTCGGCCCTGCGCCTGTCTCTTTCTCCGGTGGTGTCGGACTGCCGTTCCATCGGAATAGGAGAATGAGGGAACAGGGAGTGCAATAGTACCTGCACACACACTTGTGCACTATAATGTGTCCTAGGCTTGCCTCTGTAGAGATGGCCGCCGTCGCCGAAATTCTGCTAAGACGATGTTATATTATTGATATTATTTAAAACAGAAATTTAAACCATAAACAATATTTTTGTCCGAAAGAAAAATATTATTGTAATGGTTCCCTTGGGGCGGATAATTGCATAAAACACAGATGAAACCGCGGCTCGTCTACATTAAAAGTATATAAAGGCCACTAGGGCGATAAGGTGAAGGAGGGAACTCAATGCAGATGTTAATAAGCATTGGTAATCTCCAAATTGTTTATTAAAAACCTATTGTCTGTCCTCTTATGACATAAAAATAATCTTCAATCGTTCCTACAACGAAACTGTCGAGTCTGTAACACTATTTACAATAGGTTAAAACATTACAAGAATTTCGCGGGTCCAGCGGCGCATTGCTCTGCCAGTGGAGCCGGGCGCCGGCAGTGAGTGTGCGGACTCCGAGCGCGGCGCGTGTGTTGCGCGGCTACACGACAGTGTTACGCGGCGTGTGTGCGGCACGGCTCCACGTCAGTGTTACGCGGCGTATGTGTTACTGTGAGAAACGTCCCGTTGGACATTTGTGGGCCGAGGAGTTTCCAATCGTAAGTTATATATTTTAATTTAACTTTTTATGAATAAAAAAATGAGTTTTTAATGATGTATTACCTAATCTCCGAAGTAAGGCGAAACTTTTAATTAACTTTATGAAGAAATATTGCTTTATATATTAAATTAAAACGTTAATTTTAGAGAAAATAACTGAAGTGGTTTCTATCAAAAATATTGTTATACAAACCAAAGAGTATTTTTAATCCTTGAAAAGTACAATATGTCGGAAAAGAGATGTACAGGCACAGAAGAGATATGTGTTCTCTGTTCTGTGTCTACAGGTGTCTTGTTACTTTTGATAATGAAGACATGAGCATTTACTATAATACAAGCTGAGAGCTAACGAAACTACATGTTATTCAAAATAAAACAAATATAAAAACCAATTGATTATTTTTTTACTTTTTTATTTTAGCTAACAACCAAACAACAGCAGAACCAATGATACGAGTATTACAATAATTTCAACTAAGGTATTGTTCACTTTTACATGCCACAGACACTTAGATCTTTTCATACAAATTACTGATAAAAGCAATATTATTTTTTAAGAAAATAATGTAATTATAAAAATAGATGATAAAGCCAGAGTACAATAATCACTTACCACTGGATAAAATGTCGAAATAATCAAGAATATAAATTAAACAAAATGACAATATATATAAAATATTATAAACAGATGAAATCGATGTATGAAATTGCCGTTGACGGTGTTACATCTCCCTTGGGTCGGAGAGCACGTTAAGCCGTCGGCCCTGCGCCCGATTTCTCCAGTCATATCGGATTGCAGTCCCATCAGAATAGGAATATTATTAGGGAATTGGGAGTGCACTTCTGCCTGTGCACACACTAGTGCACTGTAATCCTTAAATACCTGTCTTGCGTCCTCCAATTTCCTAACTCTCTTCATACTAACACGCCGGTTGCGAAGACTCCGAACACAATCTTCGGACAGTACCGGACTAATTTGATCGTGGTATGTTAGTCTGGGTGTTCCCCGGTACCTACATCCTTCCACATTCGCATTGTATATCTGTTTCGTTAACCTTACATCCATCGTTCTTTCTGCATGTCCGAATTATCGGAGCAAGCCCTTTCTCATTTTAACACCGACACTTTCATTCATTCCTAATCTCTCTCTCTCTCACTTCTTTTATACAACAACCTCATCTCGACCGCGTCAATTCTACTTCCATGCCTTTTCTGACATACTCAACTCTCACCTCCATAAAGTAACTTTGGGACTACACACTATTCTTTCAACATCAGCTATATATGTCGATGCATAGTAATTATGCTTACGTTCATAGGCGTCGGTAGTCCTAGAAGGTAATATATATAAAAACACCCCCTATACTATAAAAACACTCTCAAAAATCTCAAACCGTGAAGCATGAAACTATGTCGCAGGTGACCATCTATGTAGCTTTTCTGTTCTGTTGATTATCGACTGTCAGTTGTTTTTTTTCTATTCGCCTTAGACAAGATGCTACTCGTACAAGCCGTACCAAGCGCTGCGGGAAGTAATAAGCGGACAGTATTGTGGTTTTGATGAAACGAATGAATGCTTGGCCTGCTCACACTTCATAGGAAGTAGTAGTAGTGCCATGCTGCATAGGAGGAGGTGTGCCATGCATAGTGCACGACACTACATCCTCATATGCAACGGAATTGGGCCGGCACGACCGGGGAGGTACGTCTCGCCCACATTTCGCGTTTTGTGCTATCTGTGAGTAGCCGGCGGCTCATTGGGTGAGGGAAAGGAGGGCAAGGCATCGGCATAGTAATTATGTGGATGTTTATGGGCGTCGGTAGTCGTGAAAAGGCTCGATTACCCGTTTGCCCCCCTATTGTATTAAACGTTAATAGCCGTAAGATGCTAATCTCGATGGAATACACTTCATCGTCCGAGTTGTATCCTGTCTCTACGTCAAATGATATCTGCTACATAATCTAGGGGAATGGATAAGGAGTGCTTATCAAATCCCCTGGACTAGGCAGCCTGTAGTTTCCATACAGCGACTGCCATCCGACCTCTACAAACCAACAGGGAAACCAGGTCCAAACCTAGGCTAGGTCAAATTCTAATTCTGTTTTCCTTGACCGGAAGCTCCACTCAGAAAATTTACTAAGAAAAAGTAATTGTTATCTGGCGGAGTTCAAGGGGTAACCATCAGACCACACTCAGTACTCTAGTATCCTTGCAACAACATGGGTAGGCCGAGGGCACGGTATTTTTACTGAATAGAATAGAATAGAATAGAACAGAACAATTTATTTATTTGCCAAACACATAACGGCAACAACATAAACGGCAAAATCAATAGAAAAAAATGATAATTAAAGGACATGAGATTATGTGTGTCGCAAACTGGTTCCAACTCAGTATGTCGCTGTAGTTTCACAGCGCTGGTCTTCCGTTGGAGCCACCTGGTGATACCACAGAACAGATACACAACCAGCAACACTAATGCAAGACATACTCATACTATGACAGTTAATTCAAGAAAAAAATTATAAGAGTAAGCACACGTTAAATATATTTTTGTTATTTTCACACAGATACTAACTAAAACAGCTATGCACACTAGATACTAACTAAAACAGCTATGCACACAGATACTAAGTAAAACAGCTATGCATACAGATACTAACTAAAACAGCAATGCACACAGATACTAACTAAAACAGCTATGCACACAGATACTAACTAAAACAGCTATGCACACAGATACTAACTAAAACAGCTATGCACACAGATACTAACTATATATAAAAAAACATGGAGATCATCATCATCGTTACCAGCCCTTATTAGTCCACTGCTGGACAGCCTCAGGCCTCTTTCAATGAACGCCAAGACGACCGATCTCCTGCTACTCGCATCCATCCCGGACCGGTCTTCCCACCTGTTGAATGGTCGATCAACACTTGGTCTTCTTTAACGCGGCCTCCACTCCAGAACCTCACTGGCCCATCTACCATCTGTTCTTCTGGGTGTGTGACCAGCCCGTTGCCACTGCAGCGAGCTTATTCGTCGTGTACTATCGGATACTTTGGTACTGCCTTATGACTTCGTTACGAATTCTATCGGACAAAGAACATAGTACGTTAAATAGCTCGTTGTGCTATCGCAAACTTACAGACCAATCCCAAATTAAGAGGAATTAATTGTTAATTAAGATCCTATAATTATCCTTGCACCCTTACACGGTATAAATCATGTGCAGTAATTTACCAAACGACGTTTTGTCCGCCTTTCTTCCAATGGGTCAGTATCTACTCACAAACCGCACGAAACGTTACAACAGCGTTGTTGAGGGGCTGGTGGTATGGTGTATGGTAGCGAGGTGCCACCTCAGACGTGCCGGCCCAAAGCTGTAGCAGATCAATACTAAGAGCCGTAACTTCAGTACACTGACACTTATCAGTCGGTCGTGCCGCTGAATTCGTCAGATGCCACTGGCTCTTGTCTCTACCACTAGTGTGGCGAATGTTACAACACCTCCAGCACGTTATGTAACCACCCTGTAATTGTTTTAATTCAGCCGTAGTGAATGAGGAAGTGGAGAGGAATGTGGACCATGAGCCGGTGAGCGGACAGAAAAGTGGAGAGGGAAGTGGACAGGAAGTTATGTAAACCTGTTACTTTTCCACACTTCCTTTACCATTCCCACCGCTGGTAACGGCAGTGTTGCAGGTCGCTATGCACAAAGAGCCCTTTAACATTTGCCACTTCTCTCAATCATGCAGCGCCTGATCGAAGCGATGGTGTCAGAAGCCCTGATATATTCGCTTCATTAAGGCGCTGAATAGTGCTCTTCGAAGCTATATGTGTATGTTTTTTATAGTATAGGGGACAAACGAGAAATCGGTGCCTTTCAGTAACTCACGACGCCCATGAACATCAGCATAATTATGCCGATACGTTGCTTTAACGAGTGCCGACTTTAACGAGGAAGGTGATGTTAATTTCGTCTTGCTAACACAAGTGACAGTAGGCATTGTAATATATTTATGCAGTAAAATATTCTGTTTTCCAAATTGAAGTTAGTGTATTTATTGCCGAATGTAATAATGTAGATTTGTGTTTACAACGTAAATGATTACGTAGCCACTCGCAGCATCTCTACGACGTAGCGTACTGCTACGAGAGCGTTAGTGTTGATGTATATGTACGAAATTATACGTACCGAGCGCCTGTCAGTAAATTTCCACACATTAGGATTTTTTTTCGGTAAAATATTTTTACATAGTATAATGTAGCAAATTATCAGTCGGTGCACGACTACCTACGCTCTTCGCACTATTTCCAAGTAGGCCTGTTGATCTCCTTTCTTCCTACCCTCCAATGAGCCAACGACAAGTCTAAAACACTACGAAACACGACAGCGTAGCTTATCGCATTACGACTGTACCCTATGAGCGGGAGGTACCTCCTCGGTCGCGCAATGCAGCATGGCATTATTTACTAAACCTCGTAATATTACAATTTACACAATCGAAGTCGGCTAAATCAGTGACGTTTAAAGTGCGATCGTCATTTGTACAACGGCGCCAATAGGCGGTATTAATGAGTAAATCAAACATGTCGGCCGCGTAATCGCGTTTCGTTTTAACTGACTAAATAATTACTAGCGGCCGCGGCGTGTGTAGGTCTGTACACTCCGGATCGGAAGCCCATTTTCCGGTTTAGACTTTCGATGCCTCTTCTCCAATAGTCTAAAGCAATTTTGCCTTTAATTTAGACCTATACTAAAGCCAGTAGTGACTTTCATACTGAACCGTCACTCTATTAGTGATTTTACCATATTTTTATTTGTAAAGTCAACGTATGGTTGTAAGTCGATTCTACAAAGGAAATTTAATTTGAAAGAAGTGCCTAATTTAAACGTTTTTAAGGTAATACTTCTTTTGATGCGTTAATGGAAAATGACGAGTGTAAATTTTCACGATGCGCGCGCACACTGTAACGAAAGCCTACATACACTTTTCTTATCGCAGGAAAAATGCATTTATACATCATCTAACCGGTTCTGGGTGAACCGGGAGGGTGTCTCGGGCTCGGCGCGGGGGCACTACCTACTGATTCGCTGCGAAAGCCTTCGGCCACTGTATTGGAGTGTCCCTGATCCATCGGCAACAGGACGCTGCAGTGACTGGACGGTCTCAAATAAAGGACAAGGTCGTCTTCACAAAAGGGGGTCGCTTCGGCTATTAAAGCGACTCCGATAAATCCGACGTCATACCTTAGTGGGGTCTCCGATGACGTCATACCTTAGTGGGGTCAAGTAGGTCTCCGATGACGTCATACCTTAGTGGGGTCAAGTAGGTCTGCGATGACGTCATACCTTAGTGGGGTCAAGTAGGTCTCCGATGACGTCATACCTTAGTGGGGTCGAGTAGGTCTCCGATGACGTCATACCCTAGACCCCCGGCTACGGAGATCGTTTATGGTAAAAGACGCCTTATATTTAAGGCGTCTTTCACCATAAAACTATAGTCTTCCGCTAACTCCCATTCGTCGCCTACGGAGTGGGTCCGCACCCAAACTACATACACTTAAGTTCGTTATAATCAAAATTTTGGTTTTTCAAAAAGTCACCATAATAAAATAAAACTTACAATGCATTAATTACCTTTTTGATTTTAGTGTCATCTTTTCTATAAAGATTTAATTTTATAGAAAAGATAATTTTTTACAGAAGCTGTTGATAACTGTACATATGTGCGTGTGTGCCGCAGCTATCCGCAGCAGGGCAAGTGTGATGACCGATCAATGGTCAACTTAATTTGGCACCAACAAATAGAGACGCAGTAACGATCAGCAGCAGCCCGAAACAAGCCTGGACAATGCCTGGACAAGCGCGTTAAATCGGTCAGAAAATTATCTATGGTTTTGACAGTATTCCCACCGGAAAATAAGAGCGAGGATATATATTACTATATATATATATATATATATATATATATATATATATTGTAATTGTTCGTTATGTATTTGTAATTATTCAAATTCCAAAAAAATAAACTGGTATCATGGTAAAAAACTTAAAAAACTATCTGTTCACAATTGTTATTTATCTTTTATCACGATTAATGTCAACTTAATATCCAGAAACATAAATTATTCCTTTATTTATCTCCTGGCGTCCCCCTGAGACTCGCCCGCTCTAAAGTATCCCTAATTTACGTTATCTTAAATATTTAAACGAGCCAAATTATTACCTTTATTGCCCACGACATGAAGATATATTTTTCCCTTACGGCTTCTGCCTTTGCATGGGAATTTTGTAACTGAATTGTTCACGAAAGCACTTTAATGTACGTAATATAACGTATACACATTAGCCCGTGGAGGGTAAATGTTAAATGGTGTTTCGATTTTTTTTTTACATTATACAAACGAGCAGATCTTTTAATGACTTTCGATCTCCATAAACATCCGCATAAGGATTTATGTTCATCACATGTCTCTCATCACACGTAAGGATATATGCTGTTGTACCTGGATATCCAAAGACTTCAGTAATTTTTTATAAGAGGTAGTGCCATGCATGATGCATGACACTACATTCTCCTATGCAACGAAGTTGGGCCGACATGACCGGAGAGGTACTTCTCGCTCACTTGATACCACCATAAAGTGATACCTACGGTGTCGCGTTTCGTGTCGTTTGTGATTGGGCAACGCATCGGCATAATTATGCTCATGTTCATTTGAGTCGGTAGTCGTTGTAAGGCTCCGATATATCGTTTGTTTTTTTATGTAGTATAGGGGGCTATAGTATATAAAAGAAATTGGTAGTCACTCGCAGCATAAGAAGGGGAATAAGTGCCAGCGGGCAACGCATGTGCACAAATATGCGAATACCAATGAGCGCTGGTAGCCAGCAAATGGCTCCGGCTCATTCGTGCTCATTTGCTAATAAAATAATTATACACTTTAAAAAAAACTTGCAACTATTTATATAAAAATGCGCAATATGTATGTTAAACAATACACAATGATAAATAAAGCATTGTAGAGTTGTAAACTATTATGTAGAGCTGCGTGGGTGACTGGGGAGCGGTCGAGTCATACATATTTGAACGTGGGTGGCTGTATTACCATACACCGACAATTTCGCTGAAATATTAACGCTACGAGCTGACAAACGGGCGCTAACTCGTCGATTTAGATGTTCGTTTGCAATTTCCGACGCCCGGAGACTACCGACGAGTCCGCTTCGATCGAACGCAATTAAAATTAGACCTCCATTCAGGAATCACGGGATTATTTAACGCTGATAGTTTGTCACTAGTTTACCTTTTCAACATTTCATTGATCTGATCAATATTGACATGTCGAATTGAACACGAAACACTCCACATGTAGGTTTTTTGTAGTTTATGGGATCGACTGAGCAATGAGCTCTTTGATGCGTCCAAAAACAACCGCATAATTGATGTCTTAAGCAATTGATGTATTAAGTAAACATAACACCTCAAGACAGCAAGATATAATAAGTACTGTTTGCATTAATCAGAACAACTAAAATTATAATTCTTCGGGTACTTTTAAAAACTTGGTACATCAGGACATCTGTCATCTCAGTCCACCCGCGACCATGGTTGCTGTAAAGCTTCTGAAACGGCGGGCTACATAAATAATTAATAAACCGCGCTAGAATCCGTAAAAGTAGTTTTATTGTAATCGGAAAATTATTATGCCCTAAGAGGGATCGTTCACTCTTTTTCCATGATTCTAATGCGGCACCGGAAACTTACAATCCCCACGAAGTGCGTCAGTATAGACACTTTGCGACGGTAACATGTCAGCGAGAGAAACCAATTATATCTGTGTTTGTAGTGACGATAGACAGGTCAACGCTTTCATGTAATTGTTTGATTTGGAAGAGGTAGCGCCATTGCTGCATTGTATTCAAATCAGGCTTCCACGACTGTGGAGGTACCTCTTGCTTACACAGTGGCTGCGTGATCGATTATGTTGTGGTATTTCGTGCGCTTGTGAGGAGGCCCACTTGAATGAGACAACGCAACAGACTAATATCTATGCGGATATTTATTAGCATAGTGGATCACTAGACTCCAATGGTACTTGGCCCACTTATGCAAATGACGGCAATGATTTGTCTCACAAAACTCACAGGCGGCACAGGAAGCGAAAACCAAACTGTCAGCTTACGGCGGTATCACATGGGAGTGATGTACCTCCGGTGGTGCCAACCTGTCTTGCTATGCAAGAATAAGCTCACTAACAGATGGCAAATGAGCCAGTAAGGTTCTGGAGTGAAAGCCACGTTTAAGAAAATGTTGGTCGACCGCTAACCAGGTGGGAAGACGATCTCCGTGCAGTAGCCGGTCCGGGATGGATGCGAGTAGCAGGAGATCGGCCGTCTTGGCGTTCATTGAAAGAGGCGTGTGTCGAGCAGTGGACCGATAGGGGATGATAATGAAGATGATGACGTTGGCACTACCTCTTACAGCATATAGAGTGATGCCTTGCGAGGTTACGTAAGCAGCACAAATTAAATGATATTTTTTCAAGTAGATTGAAAATACATTATAGGAACTTTTTGATAAAGTTAAAAACTACAAAAAATATATCCTTTAGTTGACTTTCCTTTTTTAAAAGTACGTATTCATGTGTTAAGTTTACGCGTAAAATAAAACTAGTTTTGCGGAAATTAGATCTAGATAGACGAGGTAAAATCATTGAAAGTAGTTTTATTGTGACGTTTAAAGTACATGTTTAAGCATTGTCTATAACAGGTAATCAGCGGGAGCTCATGTTGAGCCAGCAATATCGCAGGCATTTACGAGTCATAAAACCAAATGAGAATCAGCAAGGGCGCATTAGCGTTTATTTCAATATAAATGCAGACATCTCCCCCGCCCTCCGCACCCGCCCTCTCATCTGCTCTGGCTTGTTCTAACAAATGCTCTACCAATTTTCTAAATAGCCTCGCTCTCTAGATTAAATAGAGTTGCTTCGCTCCACTTATCTTTGTTGCCCCTAGACGCTCCGCACCCGCTCCTGACTGCTACGCCTATTATCTTGTTTTATCGCTGATTGCTGTTTTATTCTTCGGTAGCTTTTGCACTTTATTTCCTGATTTTCTCGATGGAATCTCTGATGTTTACGGATAACAAGTTTTTGTACAAGGCAGTGCCATCAAATAGGGCAGGGACGACCGGGGAGACGGCCTCTAGCTTATGATAATATTGTCTTAGCCGAATGTCGGCTACAGCGGCCATCTTTATTGGGAGAGCCATCTGCGGGGGACATATTATAGGGCACAAGTGTTTGCGTAGCCACAAGTACACTCTCTATTTGTTTATTATTCTATTTCGATGGGACGACAATCCGACATGAACGGAGAGAAATCAGGCATAGGACCGACGACTTAACGTGCACTCCGAGGCACGGGGGTGTAACAGCGCCAACTTCCTAACTCCGGACAGTTATTACAATTTGAAAAATCCTAATAGCACTCTTTGTATGGTCCGACCCGGGATTTGAACGTCTGTGGCTGAACGTGCTTACCACTAAACCAGGAGGCAGAGAGTCTCGATTATGATACAGCTGTGAAGCATGCGATAGCGATGCTGTAGTATCGTGTGGTCTGAGAAGCCGGAATTTTTTCTTTGTGGATACACATTATATATATAAGAAAAAATATATATATATATATATATATATATATATATATATACATAACCTTTCACATTTATAAGGTTATAATGCGAGTAAGAATTATATAAAGATGAAATACTTTAAAATTTTTGTTAACATGCTTGATACGAAGCGATACTTTTTCACTCGCAACAGAACAGACGTTTAAGTAAGTTCGTGTGGCGCGTGACCTGGCACAGAGCAGCCCATGTCTAAGGTGACAAGACGTCCCGTCTTAACGGAAGCGTCCCGATTTACAGTCATTTGACCCGGCGTCTCCAAGACAATCTTGTTTCTATCGGGGACACAATATTTTACGAAAATCCACTTTTCTCGAATAAAAGCAGCTTGGTTAGCGAAAAATAAATACCCCTAATCATTTTAAAAAATGTATTAGAATTTATTCACAACCAAAAGAAAGAATCAACACTAATTATATTTGTACTGTATTAACTATTTTATACAAAACTACGATCTCGATAGTGGTAAATGTCTAAAAAATTCTATTCTATGGCAATAAAAGAGCTTGAAATACAATTTTAATTTTTAAAAGAAATTTTTGTCCCGTTTTTTCATCAAAAAAATGGTCATGTTACTCTCATATACAACAGCGACAGGGCATTCGCGCCTCAAAGCTCGTGTTGAGGCGCTTTCGCCGCTGGCCCTGAGATTTTGTGCGAGTTGCGGAGCGCCTGCGGCTGCGTCGCCTAGTTTCGTTCCAGTTAAACTTCGCAGGTCGTTCTATAGATACGGCTTTGAGGATTGCGCCGTTCTGTTACATCAGACCACATCTTACTTTCACTTTGTAACGAAAATGTATTCTTGAAGTTGTAGCATTATATTTTGCTACTTAAACATTTTATAGAAAAGTATATCTGTCATCTTTGACTGTTACACTGAGGTTGTTCTCGGTGTCGAAGAAATGACATTATTTTCTTTTGGTGAAAGTGGAGGATGAAATGATGGCAGACGTTATCTATCATCACCAAATGATAATTAAATAGTTTCTTCCCATCCGCACGAATAAATAATCACATAAAAATAGCTGTACTCCTTTCTTTTTCTTTTTGAGCTGGATGTAATATGAAGATATGATGTCACCATAATAATAAATTCAACTATTGGATTTGAGGATTGAAGAACAATCTGAATTTGAATATATATAAATACATTTTTTGGACAGACAATTGAATTGAAGGTAGGTAAGATATACCTTCGATATTTATCACATTGTGTATTTTAATACTAAGATTATAATTTAAAGTTACATTCTTACCAAACCAAGTGTATATTGAGGTTATAAATTGTTTTAAAAGATTAAATTGTATTAATATTTTTGAATAATTGGAACATCACTTTGAAATTATTTGAACAATTACTTGATAAATAGTATTTTGAAATATTAAATTGTTAATTCTTTAATATTTAATTGGGAATTTTGCTTTGGTTTCCTTGGAGTGTTGTGATAGTAATTCTTAACAAAAGTGTTATTTGTAAAACAGATTTAGTTGTATCTCTAAATATCAACTGATAATTTATACAAATTGTAGTTGCGTATTACTCCAATTTTTTGTATGATATTTTCTTGTGTAGGCGTTGGTAAAAGAATCATAAGATGTTACACCCTATTAAATTTGCAACCTTGCCTAAGGCTGAATTAGAGTATGAAATATTTGTTAGAAATGAAGCACCGGCTAGTACTGTAGCGGCTCTCCGTAAATAAATAACACCATTATGAACTTCACTTTCATGTGAAGATGTTCTGGTCGGTCCCTTGGATATTTTGGAAGACTTGAATGGATGTGGTGGCACAATGTGTACAGTTAAAACTGTTTTAGTGTCAACGCCTAACCCTTATAACTTAATGAAGGCTGAGCTGAATTTGTTAGCCCATTTATATCACCGTTTAAGTACATTGGATCTGGATGATTTAGGAGATAACAAAGATATACATGAAGGATGCATTATGGAACATTTCAAGGATTTGAAATTATCAGGATGTGTTTATCCATAATAAATTGTTTTTATTTTTGCATGTATTGTTACATGTGGTGTTGCTATACAACACTTGTTGATTCATTTTCTATGTGCATTAATTTGGGGATGTTCACCTGTATTACATCTTTAACATATTATGAAAAAATATTATGTACTAGAGTGTCCTATAGTTTAGTATTTACTTAGTAGCTGTGAGTAAGGTACATAGTGATCTTATCTCTTTGGATGCAGTATATGTGGTATACAGTGAACAAAATTTAAGTATTCATAATGTTAACTTGGGATGATTGAAGTAACAAATTCTCATGCGGGATGTAATGCTATACATATTTTTTTGCACTAAGTACCAGTTGTTTAAATTTGAGTTTTGTTTCAGAGGCTTCAGTTTCTTTTTAATTTTGCAAATAGCATCATTTGCCTAATCGGGGAGAAATTATACTTTGCTACTTAAATATTTTGTAAAAAATTATATCTGTCATCTTTTACTGTTAGACTGAGGGTGTGTTATGTGTTGAAAAAATAACACTCTTTTTCCTTTCGGCGATGTTGCGGTTGGATGTATTTGAGATGGCCGACGCTATCTGCCATGAAATAGTTTCTTCTTTTCCGCCGAGAACACATATATTCGTGAAACATGTGTCACGAACTTTATATTTTAAATTAAAAGGGTGAGTTCATGATTTCTTGCCAACTCCATGTCTCATATCTTATGTTCCGAAAAAACCATCATAATAATAGAAACGAAAATGCCACCGTAATAATGGATACGACAAACTAAAATGAAAAATTGAACGCCTTTTATCGCGTGAGTTCACTTACAAAAATGTCAAAACCGACCCAAGTAACAGATTTGTAAAAAGGACCAGTGATCTCATTAAAAGATACTCCGATTCGTTGAGTCTGGACGTTAAAAACCTAATCCTTTACTCGCGGTGGTTTTTATGGGTATTAAGCACTATCACGTGCCGCGAGTCCCACACACCAGTGGACCTCACCCAGAGCCGGTGAAGCCGCGTATAAAAGGCCTATGTCCAGCAGTGGACCGATAAGGGTTGATAATCATGATGATGATTAAAAAAGTACTGTTGCAACTGATGTGAAATTATCTTTTGAAATCTTTTGCTGAAAGTCTTAACCAATATTATCTAGTACAGAAATTGGACGAAAATTCGCAGTATCAGAAGGACTACCAGATATGAAAAGAGGCAAAACCTTGGTTCATTAGATCAGGAGGTACCCCGCACCATATATACACATTGAATATCATAGGATAATAAGGTGCAATAATATCAACTATAGATTCAAAAAATTTCATAGACATCCCCCGAAAGTCTATATAACATGCTTAGAGTTCAAGGTCTTGAAAATATGAATAATGAGTTTGGGCCTGATTGCTTTGAGCTGAAAGTTGATATCACATTTGGGCACATTGTGTGCGAGATTGTAGCAGTACCGGGTGACCACCCGGTACTGCTACAAGCTATGGTGTCGCCTCGGTCGTGCCTGTCCAAGTTTGGCTACAATGTAGTATCCGTTTTACAGAGACATGCGCCGGCGCTGGCGCTGGGCGGCGCTGCTAGCGGCGTTGCTGCTGCCGCACGTGGCGTCGCGCCGACCGTGCGTCGCCGCGCCGCTATGTCGCTGCACCGCCGACCATCTAGTGTGCGACGACGTACCCTACTATAGATTTCCCGAAACAGGTACTACTTAGCAATCATGCTGTTTACACCATTCGTTTTGAATTGAGGTGCGTGGTATATATTTGAAAAGTAAAATCATATGAAACGGCGATCGAACAATCGAGCGTAATAACAGCGTAACGCTTTTATAACATTGAGCAAAAAATTAAGTACCTACAGTAGATGTTTTTGACAGCTCTATGCTGGCGGAAGAGGCTAAAGTGACTAATCGGGCGATGTAGTATTAGTGTGAACCCTCAGTGAGCAAGTGCGAGTAGCACTTGGCTAGTTTTTTAACCTGTATGTTGTGTTCAGATGCGGGTTTGTCGCACGTGGCGCTGTGGGCGGCGCGGCTAGGCTCGCTCACAGAGGCGGCGCTGGACGCGCGGCCGCTGCGCACGTTGGTACTCGTCGCGTCGCGACTGCACCACATAGAGCCGGCGGCCTTCGCGTGAGGATAAGCCAATCACTATCGGCTTATACGCACTTTCTCGAGTGCAAACATTCTATAGGCGCGTTGAGCAGTTTATGGGTGAAAGAAACTGCCGCGTAGCTCTCGAATACATTTTTAAGTTTTCACTTCTGTCGGCAGTCCGATTTTAGGAAGTAGTAGTGCCATACTGCGTTGGAGGAGGTAGTGCCATGCATGGTGCATGACACTACATCCTTCTGTGAAACGGAATTGGACCGGCACGACTGGGAAGGTACCCCTCGCTCACATAATAAAGTGATCTCTTCAGTGTCGCGTTTCGTGTGGTTTGTGAGTAGCCGGTGACCCATTGGGGGGGGGGAGAGAAGGAGGGCAACACATCTACATGGTAATTATATGGATGTTCGTGGGCATCGGTAGTCGTAAAAAGGCTCCGATTGCTCGAATGCCCCCTATTCTATAAAAGAAGTCCCCATAACCCCTGCGTTTTCGAAGCAATCGGAATCTCCTGGTGAATTGAATGATCGATGCCCATAGACATAATTTTGATAAATGATTGTTGCCAAATGTCTATTTGTTATAAAGTCTGATGCCCTTGTCCCATCTTCACAAAGGTCCAATGGACATTCACAAGTCACACAAAACAAAGGCGTAGCTGATATTTCGGGTCGGCACCATGCGCGAGAGCGGTGCAGCACATCAGCATACCTTATTTTATTTGTCTAAGCGTAACCTGAAGAAGAAATCGTGATATACTTGGGTTATCTGGGAAAAAAAGTATTTAGAAAAATGTAGTAAAGGTAGAAAATTTTAAACCGCAAAAGACAGTGCGTGTATTAATTGATATTTATTATCTGTTATCATCGTCGTTATCGGCCGGAGGACCTCCAGAAGCGCCACAGGTCACAGTCACGATCCTCTTACATCCGAAGGTTCCCCGCGACATTAGCCGAGTATTCAAGTCCACTGAGTGGCCACCCGTACAGCGTAATAGTCCATTACAAATTTTACATTAACCCTTTGCGTCCTTCAGACGCAGTCGGGTAAAAATACTTGTCAAGAATAATCACCGTTACCATCATAAGCCAACGACGTCCACTGCTGGACATACGCCTTCCCCATAGAGCACCATAGGTTACGGCATGGACACCCAGCGGCTCTCCGCCACCGTCCAGAATAATATACAAGAAATAGGAGAATATAAAAAAAATATAATGATACAGTTGTGTGTTGTAGGTCAATGAGGTCCACGCTAGCTTCCTTGGACCTGGGCTACAATGAGTTCACCGAGGTCCCCGCGCTTGCTCTTCGACATCTCAAAGTATTAAACTGGTTGAACTTGCAGAAGTAAGTATGTAACACTAATAATAACGCTGGAAGTGGTGCTATTACTACATTCGAGTCGTATTGAGCAGGAACGATCGGGCGGTACCTCGCGCTGACGTGACACCGCCGTAAAGTGACAGCTATACGTTTTGTGCGGTTGTGAGAATACCGGTTAATGAGCGTCTGTAGTCGCCAAACGATTCCTATGCTATAAAATAATAATTATTATTGGGTGAGTAAAATCGAGGCCTCTCCCTTACAAAAGGTGTTAAGGAACAGCCATCTCGTGTCTTCTGGTGCGGGACGTGAAACCGGGCTGCGTCTGTGAGGATGAGGTAAAGAAGAGCGACGCTGTGAAAGCGCATCTTCTGCTTAGTTAATCAGCAATCGCTAAAATCTTTGGTCGCTTTTCTTATTATATTATAATATTTTGAAGTGAAACTTCTGTACGTACTCTTTATTTGGGTAGTAAGCTACGTGACGAGGGCGTTACGAAAACGAGGCTCACGGAAGTTGAAAGGGAGACATAAGTAGTAAAGTAAGAAAGAGAGAGATGCTTCTCATATTACTGAAGTGGCAAGAGAGAGTAGTGCGAGCAGACATTATTTTTCTCTGTTCCTCTCATAGTTAGTGCCTGAATTAAAATTAATTTCGTAAATTGTTAATAATAATTGAAAATTTGTTTGTTGCAGTAATTACATCAGCGATTTGGTCTCCGAAATGGATTGGGGGGGACTGTCGGAGACTTTGAGCAGCTTGTCACTAAGCAACAATCAGATATCCATCTTACGCCAAGGCACCTTTCTCTCCTTACGTCAGCTAGCCCAGCTCGATTTAGATGGAAATAGACTGAGATATTTAGACGCGGGCGCTGTTCCGCCGTCCATCTCTATCTTGCGTCTTTCAGATAATCTACTCACGCACCTGCCTTGTTACGCTCTCTTTCATTTGCCCCGTTTGCTGCATTTGCATTTGCGAAATAACATACTACAGCCTGGAAATTCCAGCTGTCGCAGTGACCATTCCAAGGTGGATTCCCTTGATTTGAGTCACAACGAGCTGTCAGATAGCTTCCATTTTGATTTCCACCACGGTCTGCATCTTAAGCAGCTCATATTAGACTTAAATGACTTTACAACAATACCGACTTTTGTTTTTGAATTCAGTCGTCTAGAAAAGTTGTCCATATCGTACAATAATCTTCAACAACTCTCCGATGTCGCTTTGAATGCGCTCAGAAGAGGCTTAGAAAAGTTGGAGCTGGATCATAATTATATCTCGTCTCTGCCGGACTGTCTTTGTGAATTGATGCGACTACGACATCTTTCGATTTCCTACAACAGTTTACGAGACATGCACAAATTTCCTCCCAAACTACACACATTACTGCTAGCGGGGAATTACTTAACCACTTTTCCGTCTGGTTTAAAGAACTTATCTCTTCCCACGTTAGTTTATTTAGATTTGGGTTACAATCAAATATCGCATGTAGATGCCGATGTGTTCGGCGCCTGGTCCGAGCACCTAACTACGCTCAGCTTGAAAGGAAACAGAATAGCCCAACTTTCCGTGGACGCATTCCCGCAAATTTCACTACGCGAGCTTGTTCTAAGTTTTAATGACCTATACTACGTGGAGGCGGGTGTCTTTGCCAATTTATCGCAATTAAGAGTCTTAGAACTATCTTCGACATTGTTTAGTGGTGATATACCCACTGGATTGCCCTTAGAATCCCTGACCTGGCTTGGATTAGACAATAATAATATTCATTTCATTTCCTCTGAGGATATAGAAAACTTTCCCTTGTTAGAATATCTAAATTTAGATTTTAATAAAATAATTGAGTTTCCAAACAACGTAAAACAAAGTAACAATTCATT
The DNA here is from genome assembly GCA_017140195.1 of Eumaeus atala. Lineage (NCBI taxonomy): Eukaryota > Metazoa > Arthropoda > Insecta > Lepidoptera > Lycaenidae > Eumaeus > Eumaeus atala. The sequence goes on from JAFELO010000884.1 coordinate 111,472, forward strand.
TAAATTAAAAGAGCTAACACTATCATACAATTACTTAAGCAAAATAAATTTTGAGTTTCTAAGACAACTAAAAGAGTTACAAAGTGCGGATTTTTCTTACAATCGGATGCACAATGTGAGCGAGCAAGGTTTCTGTAACTTAACAAACTTGGCTTATATAAGTTTAGCTGGCAATGTCCTTGAGTTTATTGCTGATGAATCATTCGTCAACTTACCAAAATTAGAAATGTTGGACCTGCAGGAAAATAAACTCTTAGAGTTTTCGTTGAGATGCTTCGAAAATGTTTCGAATAACGAACTCAATTTTGTTGTGAACGTGAGTTACAACCGCATTTCGACGTTAGTTATAGGAAACGCTGTCCCTATTAATGTACTAGATTTATCTTATAACTCTTTAGAAGTCATGTCCAGAGACTTTTTTGAGTCATTGCAGGAACATTTACGTCAACTATTTGTTGTTCATAACAAAATTGTACATGTAGATAGTTTTTCTTTTGGAGCCTTGCCTTATCTTAGTATTTTAAATCTACAAGACAATCAAATAGTTTCAGCTAAACGTCGAGCGTTCGCCGAAATGCCTTCCTTACAAATGTTAGACCTATCACGAAATCTAATTTCTCAGCTGTCTGTCGAACAATTTCTCAATCTGCGTAATCTACGGCATTTGAAGCTAGCGAGCAATAAGCTTCGAGCGCTCCCTCGTGACGGATTTAAAAATACGCTGATCGAGTATTTAGATCTAAGCGATAACCAGCTCTCTCTGTTCCCAAGCAGCGCACTCACGCAAGTCGGCTTTACACTGCGGCGCCTCGAGCTCGCATATAATCGCATTGAGTACCTGGACGCCGCCATGTTTCACGCCACTGCGTTCCTTCATGAGTTAGGTCTCTCACGCAATACTCTAACGGTTTTATCGGATAACACGTTTGCCGGCGTACCGCGATTACGTCGACTGGATATCGCACATAACGCTATTAAAGCCAACTTCAAGGAGCTCTTTTATAACGTTCCCTGTCTACGTCACTTATCATTATCGAACGTAGGCCTTAAAATGGTCCCACATTTACCATTACTTAACCTCACTGAATTAAACATTAGCCACAACCACATAAATTCTTATAGTCAAAATGATATGAAGTATCTTGGTAATCTTCGTATTCTCGATATTAGTGCCAATAAGTTTACGTCGCTACGCCCTGCAATGTGGGCGGCGTTTCCATATCTGTTCACCCTAGATGTGTCTTATAACCCTATAGTACGAATGTCCCGAGGGGTCTTTGATGGTTTAGATAGCTTGATGTATCTCAAAATGACTGATCTTAATCATCTCGAGACTCTGGAGCCTCGAGCGTTCCGTAGTTTGGTGTCATTACGGTCGCTCGTGATACAGTCTGTCACGGGCGAGGGTCGTCAGGTTCCTATATCTGAAATAGTTTTTGCCACGCATTTCTTGGAAGCCCTGGTGATATTGTTCAGCGAGGATATATTAGATTCGCAGCTGTTAGGGCTGCGGGCTCCCAAGTTAAGGTCTTTAGAGATACGCGGTGTTGCACTGAGGTGGGTACTCGCACACGCTTTCGCCTCGCTTGGACAGCAAAGGTCGCTCTCCCTCCGCCTGGTAAGCACTGGAGTGGTGGAGTTACCTGCGGGAATTGCGCTTCCCCTGATGCGTATCCCACATCTGGCGCTGGACTTCAGCGACAATAAGCTGAGGAGCTTCGGACCTGGGGTGTTGTACCCGAACCTCACCGGATGGAACCGCCTCGCTACAAAGCTTTTACCAGGTGAAATTTTAATGAAATAAACATAATACATAATTTGCATAAAGCCAATATCATAGAAACAATAGGTTATAATTAAACGAGCCGTTTTCCGCTTGATCAATTTAAGACAAACTGTACTTTTGTTGTACTTTTGTGTCTTTCAATCGACATGAATAATTTTCCGTGTCTCATAAATTTTATTAGGAAGAAAGAATGGAAGCATTTATTTGATCACAACAAAGATGATATCAACAATTAGTTTAAGGCAGAACTATTGTTCTATGGAAATTGCGATTTATTTTAGACAAAAATCTTTCTTTCATTTTCACGAGTTTCTTTCATAGTAGATTTTTTATTACTAAAAACCGTAAGCTCTTTCAGTTTTGAATACCGACTAATTATCACATAAAACAAAAAATGAGCAAAGCCTTTTAGTGATTTCCGAAGCACATAAACATCAACACTATGTAGGTGCGTTTCCCATCTTTTCACCCCGAGGAGGGATCCCTATGGCCCTCTAGACTTATCATATACACTCAAAGTGTTAGATTAGCGACCACTTAAAGGGAGAGGTACTTCACCGGTCGAGTGGTTTATCAGTGGAGCTATATCAAGGTTGTTAATTTGTCTCTTAGGTGGATTGCTGCTAGCTCACAACCCTCTCCGCTGTGGCTGCTCGGCGGCGTGGGTGGGTAGCTGGCTGCGACGATGGTCTAGCGAGGTGGGCGGCGGGGAGAGGGGCGCACGGGACGTGGCGAGGCGCGGCGAGTGCGCGCCACACGAGGGCTCGCCACGCCCGCTTGTTGAACTACCCGCGGACGAGGCAGAGTGCCATGCCAGCGCGCTGTCGAGCCGCGCTCTCGGCGCCCCGCGCTCTGCACACTGCTACTCTGTGATATTAGTGCGTGTGCTCATATTGTACTCTATTAGGTAGTGCTATCAATTATAATATTTATTGTGTCGATTAAATAGTGCATATCAGATTTCTATATGTATATCAGATTCCTAGCTCTATTAGAGCCACCTCACAAGGATTTTAGTACATCCCGCTCGTCTTGTAAAAAAAGCTTAAAAGGATTTCCAACATTGGCGGCTAACGGATAAGCCTGTATGAACGTTTAAATATATAAAATACTGCAGATTATATTAGGTAGTTCATATCAGAATCTTGTACATTTTAAATTTGTCATTTTAACACAAATTTTATAGTAAAACGAATACTGTAAAGATGTATTTATAGTACTTAGATAAGCAAAACAAGTTTGTAATTTTCTTAAATTTATACTTAAATACATAGTTATGACTTGTAAAGCGTTTGCAGGCCAAAACTTGAGCGAAAATAGTTCAAGTTTATTTTTTAGTTGACCATTTGAAGGTTTGGTCTTTATAAAACGTAGAGTGGACAATATAAGTACCTAATACTATTATTTTATGGTTTATAATCAGCTCAATTGTTGCAGCAAGCTGTGCCTGATTTTGAATTTTTTATATGAGTAATTTTACACAATTTCAAAGGTTTTTCATCATCATCATTAGCCGGACAACGTACACTGCTGGACCGGCCTCCCGAATAGTCTTATGTCCTTATCTATATATATATATATATATATGCATTATATTAAATATTAAATATAATATATAAAATGTGTACAGAAAAACAGTTTCAATTCACATTAAAAGTCTAAAGATTTGATTAATGAGTTTGTAAATTTCTCATTTGGTACAAAGGTAATTTAGGTAGATGGCGACAACGAAACATTAAAAAAACACCTAGACTATATTTTCAGTATTTTTTAATGTGCCATATACATTTAGGAAAATATTAAAAATATCTTTAGTTTGCATTAGCAATTTTTAATACCCATATTTATAGTATTAGAAATAAATGGTTCATAATATTTTTTTATGTAACATTATTTATATTTTTGGGTCATGTGATTTAAAAAAATCATTTACATGACATAAAACATTATCGTGGCTAGAACATACATGAAAGCTAACAAAAGATTGAGATCATTTGTTGAGGTATCACAGAATGAAAGAGTGTTTTATTGTGTTCAAAGGGTACATACATGAATGTATAATGCAAGTAAGTGGAGTTATAATAGTCTAAGAGCTAGTGACGAATTCTGTGGTTGTGTATTTTTTAAAACTCTGCCTTAAACGTGCCTAAGCCCATCGGGGTTAGTGGCATTTGCTGATTTTCCATTCCATTCTAATGCCATGCTAAATACATTCCCAAAATTGTTCACCAGCTATTAAACTTAATTTAATTTCAGTGTATTTTAAAAGTTATTGATAAGTTACCATCATCATCATTATTATCATCATCAGCCGGATGCCGTCCACCGCTGGACCTGGTCCTCCCCCACAGAGCGCCACAGGTCATTCACACCTTAACTAAGTCGTCAGTCCACGGGGTAGGAGGCCCTTCGACACTCCGTATACTACCATAAACCACATTAACAATTTTAACATTGTATAAGAAGTGTATATAAAACAGTCTTGGAATTAAGTAGAAGAATTGTAAGAGATTTTTTAAAACTAAAAGTATGAATCAATTTGTATATAGATGCTGAATTTGGAAAGAAAATAAATATATTCTTAATATTAAAGTATTTTATTGTAACACGTATAGATAATTATTCTGAGGATAGAAATAAATTCTGAGATAGGAAATGATAGATTCATTTTGACATGCAGAATTATTTCAGCGTTTGAAAGCCCATTTATCGTGGAAGGTTGTACTCATAATTAGATTCCAACTAATCTTTCCGTTTCGGTTTCGGCCAGTTTCAGCCAAAAATTGTAGTCGCCGCAGTTTCGGTCTCAGCCAAAAAGAGGTCGTCCATTTCGGCCTCGCCGAAACTTTGCGTTCGGAACCATCGTGTGGCACTCGGAAAACTTCGTGACTATCCTTACGGTAGTTGTTGTTGTTGTAGTCAGACGTAGTGACTTCAGGTTGTTTTAAAAAAATAAACGATAGGTAAATAATTGTATTAGGAGAATAGAACTTACCATTCCACATAGTACTTGAATTTAGAGGAAAAATTGGATTTCGAATACAGCTTGACTGTAAAACCGATTTATAGGTAGATATTTAATAAAACTAAATGTCGATGGTGCTGTTCTAGAAGTCGTAGACGCATACGTACCCTCGGGCAACTATTGCAATTCGGTAGATATAACTTCGAGAAGGAAGCCGATAGAAAGATTCAGTTGGGTGGAGCAGCATTCCGTATGCTTTATCACATTCTTTCGTCGCGTATAACGCAGAGCTTGAAGACGAAAATCTTCAACCAATGTATTCTCCCCGTGATGGCCCGCAAGTTGCGGTAGCTCTGTGGGCTGTTGGACGCGTTATGTTGGGTGTTTCTTTGTCCGACAGAATTGTCGCAACGAAGTCATACGGCAGAGAACTAGAGTTTCCGATATCACGCGAAGAATACGCTCATTGAACTGGCAATGGGCTGGTCACACACTCAGAAGATCAGATGGCAGATGGCAGTAAACGTTTATGGGGTAAAAAGTCAAACTATATATAGTGAATGTGATGACTATGCACTGTGTGGATGTTTATGGGTGTCAGTATCTATTTTTAGAATTTCGTATCTAAAAGATAACAATGGTTATTGTACTATTTCTGTATTTCACATAAAAATATTATAACTGGCTTTATATATAGTATAAACAATATTTATATATAGTGTAAATAAGGTTTATAACGGTTTAATGTATAAACTTAACTTAAAGTTCGAAATGGTTAGCACTTTAAATCGTCGTAAGTGACGTCACTTGTTTGTTCACGATTATAAAAGTAAATCACTTTTGAGGTCATAACGGACCTACATTATCGTTATCCACGCCACCGCATGATAAACGGCACCGTGCGCGCCCCGTCCCACTAGTGTGAGGAGGGGACCGTCTCCCCTTTTCCGTCTCAAAAGAATTACTCTAAGGTACGCCCACAAACAACCCGGTACATCTCTTCCCATCTGCGGGAAAAGAGGGGGCTCTGTCCCCCTATTGTCTCCCTAACCTAGCAGACACAAAAGTCTTCGCTAGCCCGATGAACTGTATGTTTACCGTGCAGAGGCGGGAGAAATAGCGCCGCCAACCAGCAGAAGTCCCTCTGAAAAAAAAGAAAAAAGAAAACAAAATTACTCTTGACTCGATCGCTGAACTCTGCTTGGTGCATAAAGTTAAGTGAACATTGTTTATTATTTAGTGTGTTCATAATGTGTTTACCATGTACATTTATATGGTTATAATCCCTTCGTACCACCACCATCATCATCATCATTATCAGCTCTTATCGGTCGACTGCTCGACATACGCCTCTCCAATGAACGCCAAGACGACCGACCTCCTGCTACTCGCATCCATCCCGAACCGGCTACTGCATACTATATGATTGCTTACGTATAATGTCTAGTTTAAGCAAATGTTGTACGTTTTATAGCACGTAATATATATGTAGCTTATTTCATAGAAAATATCTGATTCCAGTCCATATCTCCTTTTGGTACAGAACCATCAATGAGTAAATCCCACTCGCACTCAGCCGGATTTATTCCAGAATCACATATCTGCAGAGGGCGTAGGTACTTTACAATCCGTCTCCCAACTACGTATTTGCAATACCGTTGTGTAAACACAGATGTTGAATCTCGGGTACGTCGATATTTGAGATCTACATACCAAGTAAGCTTAACCGCCCTAGGTGTAACCCTGATGGGATTAGTCCCCGCGTGCTCGCATGGCGCTCGCCGAGCGGTGTGGCTTGTAGCGGATATGGTTGTTGGTCGCCGGCTGGCGCACTGCGTCACCGGGCCCGTTGTTTAGTGAATTATAATTGCATCAGACTATATTCCAACTACTATAAATATTTTTTTAATTGCATCACCGTTATGCGTTCTAAGAAAATATAGGAATAAGTTGTTATAATAACATTATATATTCTTACTTCTATAAGTTTTTTATAATTTAATCATTACTATATGTTCTTATTTTGGAAGACGTAGTGCCTTGCTACACAAGAGGAGGCAGGGCCGTGTACGGTCCATGACAATGCATCCTCTTATGCAACGATATATTGGACCGGCACGATCGGGGAAGTACCTCCGGCTCGCTTGATACCGGCGTCAACTGATAGCGTCGCTATCGCGTTTTGTACGCTTTGTGAGTAGCCGGTTTTGTGATAGGATAGTAACGCATCTGCGCAACAATCATGCGAATGGGCGTCGTTAGTCATCAAAAGGCTCCGATTGCTCATTTGCCCCTTATGCTATAAAAATATTCTTACTACTATATTTTGTTATAGTTTTATCAACATTATGTTATTCCCAGGTACATTTTAGGCAGAGACAGTGGCTGCTACGGCATTGCAGCCGGATCGTAGTGGTACGGGTGGAGTAAAATTAGCTTATTTTATATTTATGTTATAAGGGGGACAAACGAGCTGTCAAAGCCTTTTCATGACTACAAAAGTCCATTAACATCCACATAACTGTTATACTGATATGTTACCCTTGTTCCCTCAAGTCCTGCAACGAGCCACACTGCTCATACCTTTACAAACTGCATGTTCGAAACGCGACAGCATACCCGACACCTTACCGTGCTGTGTTGCGAGCGAGAGCTCTTCTCCCCTGGTCCTGCACAACTGGCCTACAATGCTACTACATTATACAAGACAACACAAACAATACAATATGTGTATTTTTTATTAATAGAGAAACTTGGAAATAACATATTATATTCCATTGTCTTTCTTTATTTTTTTAATTAACATTAGTGTATTTTAGAGAAGTAAAGTATCCGATATCACGCGAAGTATAAGCTCGCTGAAGGGGCAGTGGGCTGGTCACACACTCAGAAGAACCGATGGCAGTTGGGCCAGTAAGGTTCTGGAGTGGAGGCCGAGTTTAGGAAAACGAAATGTTGGTCGATCATTCAGCAGATAAGAAGACGATCTCCGTACAGTAGCTGGTCAGGGATGGATGCGATTAGCAGGAGATCGGGTCTTGGCGTTCCTTGAAAGAGGCCAATGTCTAGCAGTGGACCGACAAGGGCTGATAATGGTGATGAAGTGTGTTTTACGTAAGTAACATAAATTTTGTACTGATTAGCATCGGATAAGTACACTTCCTAATTCCATTCAGTACTAAGCAGTCCCAACTATCGCATCCCGCTTAAGTTATATCCTGGCTCAGTCCGAGGAGGGGAGACGTGTTGCCTGGCTGTGCTCACGTGCAAGTTGTCGCCCATCTCTATTGCTCAGATTCCTGCTTGTTACGCATTGGCACCGCGCTACTGCGCCCGGAATTTGTTTAGTACTTAGCCCTAGCACTAAATTGAACACAAAAACGGGTCCGTTTAGATGGTGCCACACGACCGAAGTAAAACTTCTTTAGTTGTACAATATGTAATTGTCTAAGAGAGAATGAGAGAGAGAAAGAGAGAGAGAGAGGAGCGATAGAAAGAGGAGAGAGAAAATGTGTGCTCGCAATGTATATGATGACCGGCTGGCTTAGTTAGTGTCGTAGCGGTTAATCCGCATCACACATACGCTAGAGGTTGCTGTGTCGAATCCAATCTTGGTGATGGATCTGGGTGTTATATGTATTTTTATATAAAAGAATCTTAAATATTAAATTTATATTATATATTTCCGTTGTCTAGTGTTTGTAACACAAATCCTTACGGTATAGGCTGACGAGGCGCGATAAGTCCGCAGATAAATCATAATTGTTAACTCTCTCCTCTCTTTCTCCTAGAACCTACAAAACGCAAATCTCTGTTTCACCTTCGCTAACTTATACTTCCCTCACAAATTCCGTTCGCCTTGCCGGATCATACTATTCGTCACGTTTTCACCAACTTACATTCCAAGAGAAGCGTGCGCAAAGAAGTTATACTTCGGAATGAAAAACCCCAATGCTTCAAATATATTTTGTTGTACCCAGCTTAACTCGTATTATCATGGTCAGTGTAACAAGCTCATTGTAACATTCCGTCATGTCCTGGGTGTACCTGACGCAGTCGGTTAATCAAATATATCAGTGCCAGTGTTGCACAACGACGCGTTTTAATGACGCTTCGGATGGTGCGGATGTTTATCATTATCACCATCATGGGGACTTAGGACCACTTTAGTGGTTAGTGAGGCCCTCTGTATTATCTCCTTCCGTCTGACACAATTTCCGACAGACCATGTTTTCGGCAGGTTTTTGTATAGGATTGTAGCGCCGCCGAGTGCCTTCCGCCTCCACAGCGACAAACAAGAGGATTCAACAGAACATACTCTGGAGGCATGTCCAACGTGGCTGGAGGAACGTGGAGAGCTGTGTGCTGCTGTTGGGAGTGACCTGTCTCTTCCAGCTCTGTTACAGAACATGCTTGGAAGCGAGAGCGCTTGACGCGTGGTGTTTTCTTTTTTGATATCGTGATGTCTCCAAATGAAAGTGCCGAATAGCTCCCTATGAGCTGGAAAAGGGTCAAAAAAAAAAGGGGAATATGCGGAAGAGGGTCATCAGGGGAAGGATCAGGTGGGCGCTCATGAAAGGGGTCTTCGTCAGCAGGAGGTGGGTGTCCGACGTAACCAGTCTCTCCAATTTGACAGAGGATAGAATCCTATGATGATTTCGGCACGTAAGAAAAAATAATATTAAACAGTGTCTACACTGTTTCATATTATTCTACTTTTACTATGATAATAATAATAATACTAGGAACAAAAACGTATACGAAAAACTTTAAATTTACGTTTCAACTCTATTTATATTCCTTTATCAATGTTTAATATTCCTAATGTAGTTGTGCCGGCGCAGAGTCAGGCTTTTGTGTTTGGAGATCAAAGGGGTATCTCAAAGTATGCAGATATCTGTGACGCGGTCTGCGGGACTGGAATGTTAACCGACATCTATGAGGTAAATATTACATTTACCCATTAACTCATAACGCAAAGCACTCAAGAGATTCCTTCACGATTGAAAAAAAACTATTTAACCGTTTGTTCAAATCAATTTTCTTTCAAAGTTTTGATTGAATACCTTATCATTATTTTTCATAATTTTCCGCTCGGTAGTTAAAACGCTAGGGAGAGGGGCACATTCTTAGTACAACTTTAGTAACAAATATCTCAGAAATTATTATCATAATCAAAAACTTCATTAAAAACCTTCATATCATTTAGAAATACCTATCCAATACATGCTGCAGGTGTGTCCTCTCGAAAAGAAATCATTGCTATACATAAACTCATCCGCTGGTTACATGTACGGAGCGCGACCCTTAATGACGTTGTTCTAAAAATAATACTACATAATTTTGTAGCGGTTGATGAAACCTTCCATATTTCGAAGTCTACAAGCATGGAATACCTATAATCTCTGTGTAAAACGTTTGATATACGGACGGACAGACGGACATTACGAAATTATAAGGCTCCCGTTTTGAGGCTATCGGCGACAGAACCCTTAAAATAGTCTCCTCGTAATACACATAGCCAGCTAAATGCATATCTTCCCAGTCGATATCATTACAAGTTTGATAGTATATTATTTTATTTCATTTTCCATTAAAACTCATAAAGCTACTACTAGTAGCTCAATAAAGGGCATTCAAGAACAGTCCACGACTCATCTATATCTGGTGGCTCGTGAATAGAAGTGTGTATCTGTTCATTGGGAGAAGGGAGGCTGAGGTAGGTCAAGTGGCTGCCAACGAGCTCCGTACATCTGTAGTATTGAGGTTAGCGGTCGGCCAACGCAACTACACAGCTAATAACAACTGCAGATCAGAGTTCGATCGAAGCTTGCGCTCTGATACTGAAGACCACACAATTTATTTCAGATCTTTTCTGTACTTCGTCCGGATAGGGAGAGAGAGAGAGAGAGTGAGAGAGAGAGAGAGGCATACAGATAGATGAAGTATTCTGTACCTGCAAAATAAAAAAAATAGTATACTGTTGAATTTCAACAATTTTCGATTGAAGCAATTTTTGAATCCTATAATCATATCTTTTATGCAATTTTCTTCAAGTTCGTTAAAAATTTAGAGGGCTGGGACACTTTCTAATTTAGAGGTCTATTAATTATCTCGCAAAAAATAGGGGTAGTACAAAAACTTTTGGAAACCTCCGTATCATTTAGAAGTATTCAGCTCATTTGCACGGCACTTGTTAGCGGCAGGTCATGGTGTTGGAGGCGGTGGGCACGTGAGCCAGACTATCACGCCGACAACACAAGGGCCCGCGTTTTTATAGTTAAAGTACTGCACAGAAGTGTCTAATAAGAGGCAGTGCCATGCTACATTGCAGCGGAATTGGGCCGGCACGACCAGGGAGGTTACCTCTCGCTCAGTTGATACCGCCGTAAAGTGTCATCTACGGTGTCCCGTTTCGTGCGGTTTGAGAGTAGCCGGTGGCCCACTGAGGAGGGGGATAGTAAAAGGCTGGCAACGCATCGGTATAGTAGTAATCCTGATGTTCATGGGCGACGGTAGTCATAGAAGGGCTCCGATTTCTCGTTTGTCCCCGATACTATAACAAAGAACACTTGAATCCTGCGGACCACTGACTATTGAGTACTGCCTCTAGATGCGGGATATCCCACCCCAGGACCGAAGGCTCTCGCAGTGGTTTCTAGTCGGTAGCAGTCGCTCGCGCTGCGCCCGATTCACCGGCCCAGCTCAGCCAGTCTCGGATGAATGGTGCATAAATACATTTAAACCTGATGATGGATTCGTCGAAACCGGTCGCAATTTACGTAATTTTGATCATAATATAATCAATCATATTTGAATAATTAGACTCATTGATAATATTAAAAACTAGACTTTGTTTCGCCTTAATGTCAATAAATAAGCAGATTGTGTTTTTTTTTTATTGGAAAAAATACAAAAAAAATTTAAATAACTACATTAATCATTCATTATTATTTCTGTATTTTAGTACATAGGTTGCTCTTCACTTAAGTACCCTGTGATACACGATATTTTTTGTTTTATTATCAGGCGCAAAAACAAACAACGCAGATGGCCTTCCGACCCGTGAACATGCCACGTATGACCGTCCGTGACCATGGGAAAAACATGAATGTTCTAGATTTAAACCACAAACTTTTAAGGATTGGCCTTGTGATTTGTTGATGGTCATGGCAAATGCAAGACGTATCGGAAATTGAAGTCTTTTAAATTCAAACGGCATGTCGGTTGGGCTCATCGGGATCCTCGGAATGAGAACTTCCTCACCTTTGAATTTTCCTATTGTTATCTTAGCGTAAATTACATTGTTCATCAATTTACTAACCACCAAACGCGTACCGTTGCACAGTTTTGGTTGGTTTATGTATCGAAGCATGATTACTACGGAGCCAACCTTTAGGCGTAAATTGTGCGGTGGTAAGCCAGGCACGTCCAAAGAGTTTAAAAACTCAATTGGATAGTTGGTGGCTTCATCTTCATTTGTGACGCAGTCAACGGAATACTGCTGAAATAATCGACGAAACCACAGCAAATTGTTGTCAGCATTTTGACGAATCATCAAACGATATGCATAATAATTCATTGAGCTAACTTTCTTTGTAGTTTCTTCACCAGAAATTAAAAATTTGATAATTAACCATTTCAAAGACAAATAATACAGACATTAACCATTCTTAAGATACTGATACTTTACCATTCAATGGATTTATCATTTTAATATTAAAATAATATCCATCTTCTCCTTGCCAAAACATCAGTGGGTATTACAATGCGTCATATGATCGATGAGTTTCAGATATTTGTTGCAGTTGCCCAGTATCGCGACGTGTAAGCACAATATCGCGTTTTTCCAATTGTTCACCAACAATTAGGATGGCAACTTCGTCTACTGTTGGAGCATTAAATGTGCGTTCGTGTGTTCCAGATTGTCGTTTATCTGCTTTGATTACAACTTTCTTAAGTCATTATTTGGCATGCGCTCTAGAGCACTCTT
>JAFELO010000884.1:124405-143016 GCA_017140195.1 Eumaeus atala
TGTAAATTGTAAAATAAATAATTATGATAAAAGTATACAAAGTTTATTTATTTATTCAAGTGTTAACATGAATTTCCGTGAAGAAGTGACAATATATTTCAACTAGAATTTCGATCAATAAGCTAGTGGAAATTGTCTAATATAAACGATATGATTTATTAAAATTATGACATGAAGTTCCATTAAGAAGAATACATTGCGTCAACAGTGTAAATATAAATTTGCGATAGAGAACAAACCCGGCCAAATGCTGGTCGACTCAGGCACGAAGGATTCCGTATCATCTACATAAATTCGAAAAGAACACGTTTGTCGTATGCCTCGTGTATCGTACCATTAAATAATTATTTTATTACTACTGGTTGGCGGCGCTACTGCTTCCGCCTCTACAGTTCATCGGACTAGCGAAAACTTTTGTGTCTTCTGGTTTAGGGTTTTTAGTATCTGTTGTTATACCAGCGACTGAATAACATGAATACATCATCTGTAAAATTTTCATTCACGGTTCATGAGAAACAGCCTGGTGACTGACAGACGGATGGACAGATGCAAAGTAAGACGGAGATTTATTAATAGGGTTCCGTTTTGCATCCTTTGGGTACGGAGGAGCTTAAAAAATGAATGGATCTATATTTTGTGCACGGTCTCTAGTGTTTCTAAGACGCAGATCAACATTAATATCGAAAGTCTGCTACATATTTTATAGTCTCAATAAACCGTTGTACTCGCATCTTACCGTAGATTAGCAAGTGTTGTTCACAGCTATATGTATGACGGACGGCTACTATCGATAAAGCAAATTATCGATAGTAGCCGTCCGCCTGTGCGCTCGTAACTCTCGTAAAGCTCGTGGAATATTTCGACTGAATCGATTTTTTGTTAATTGATAATCGCGAAAAATATTATTGAGGATAGTTGTGAAATGCACAATTTTGATTGCTCTATAATTAAAAATGTAAAATTGTCAGAAGTGTCATGCTGCGTTGCAGCCGATTTGTACTGACACGACCGGGGACGTACCTCTCACTCACATAATACTGCCGCAAAGATTGATATAAATGTATGGCTAGCTGTGCCCGCTGTTATATTGGATTATTTTATTTTTCAAGTGAACCTCTGTTTGGAATAAAAAGTACTTTTATTTTATTTCACGAATTACGTCAAAATTCCTTTAGTACAAAGAACTAACAATACACATACACACTTTCAGTCACATTACTCGGATAATAGGAATGTAGACTTTCTCTACATTGTTTGCCAAGCGGCCGGCTGGCACGGCGACTGTGCGCCTGAGCCATGGCGGCAAGTTTTTTAATACTCGAAACTAAAACACTTTGCCAATTTCAAATGAAACGGCATTCACATAATATACGATGTATCTATTTAAATCACAATTCTTACTTGTTTTACACTTCTATAATTAAATAGTAACTAGCGCACACGCGTATATATTACAGGGGGACAAACGAAAAGTTAGAGACTTTTGACGATTACCAACGCCAATAAACATCCCCTTAGTAATTATGCACATGCACTGTCCACTTTTTTTACCCACTCCTATGGGCAACCGACTACCTTACAATAGAATCTGGCACCTCACGTCGGTATCATGTGAGAGAAGGCGCCTCCCCGGCTGTGCCGGCCCAAATCCGCTTCATTTTTCGGGATTACAGAACAGTTAGTTAATGTTCTGTTGTTTCAGATTGTAATCGATGCATGTGCCATCAAAACTTCTTCAGCAGTTTTTGTCTGAAAGAATAAGAAATCTATGTTTGTTTTTATAATATTAGTAAGGACAAGATTAAAAAGTTAATGTTGCTACTAAACTGGTTTCGGAAACACTAAGAAACTTATCCAGTACATAACCTAAAGATCTGATTTCTTATTGGGCCTGCGTTCATTTTACTGTCAATGAGTTTATAAGTAATTAGTAATTATCAATTCCGAATTTATATAACGTAACTGGTATTATCATAATCCTATTACTCCTAAAAATACAAATTATTTATTAACACTTAGTGTCAGTGCAGAAGTTTGTATGTATTTTGTTTACGTGCACGAACAGTGCACATACCATTGAACCCGGATGAACCCGGTGAAACCTGAATGTGCTGAATGCAAACATATTTACGATAATGAATAACAATAAAATTATTTTTAGCCTAAAAAGATTAAATTTTTCCTGCGTGATTTGTGGCTCACGCTAGTTCTACGTTACTAACTTTAGTACAAGTGTAACTTATTTAGTACAAGTGTAACTTATTTCGTGTAAATCATAGCACCGTGAAGATACGGCTGACGCTGACGTAAGTATTTAATCATTTTAGTATAAGCTAGTGTCATGTTGCATTGCAATTGACCTGGGTCTGTACGACCGGGGAAGGTATCTCTCGTTCACATGACACCGCCGTAAAAGAAAGCGGAAAGGAGGGCAATTCACGGAGGGCATGATAATAACGTCTATGGGCGTCGGTAGTCGACAAAATAATCCTGTTTCTCGTTTGCCCACTATACTATAAAAATATCCACGCGTCGTACGTGGCTCACACGTCGCTGACGCATTGGTGATACTAGTTTGGTGTTATTTTATAGTGAATGTTGTTGCTTGATATTAGAAGACCTAATAATAGTTGCATTGCATTCCAATTGGGCTGGCTTTTTAACTCTATACACCTGAACATCTGTCGTCCCACTCTATTGTTCTCATTGTTTGTTGTAAAGCATCGGAAACTACAGGCTCGTTAAGCACTAAATAAACCGCGATAAAATGCGTCCATGTAATAATAATTATATCTGTGGACTTATCACACGTTACCCCAATCTTGTGATAAGTTTGGCAAGGTGTTGTGTTAGAGGTACTAGACAACTGAAATATATGTAACATTTATATAAATATAGGAATTTTTATATATTTACGATTCGAATCCTTCTAACTTTTATAGTAACTTTATATTATTATAAGGGCCATACTTCCACGAGATTACGACCTTCACGTCCATCCCCGATCCCTTTGACTCCAAATATTAGTGAGCCCCGACGCGAGTGACGTAAGCACTGGTCGGCTCCCTCATCACGATGAGTGTTGACACAAGGCGGTGATTCATTAGTGGAATGTATTCGTATGTGCCACTCATAGTCATTAGTAATGTTATTGTAATAGGTATAGGGGACAAAAGAGCAGGGAACGTGGAAGCATTTTGATGACTACCCATGCTTAAGCATATCCGCATTATAGTTATGTAAATGTGTTTTTCTCTTTTCCTACCCTCGGATGAGCCACTGGAAACTTGCAAACAGCACGGAACGTGTCAACATAGTTGATACTGCGGTGGTATCATATAAGTGAGAATAAACTCCTCTGTCATGCAGTTTACCTTTGAGAGGGACAAGCAAACTAATTCAAGCTATTAGTATGCATCGGTAATCATAGATTGGCTGCTACTGCTCATTTATCTTTAAACTAATATTGTCTACAACATAGGAATGTCCTTCTATGCCACTGAGTAAATAGTTCTGCATCACTTAGATATTTTTTTCAAGTTAAAAAGTGAAGACAACTCTATTCCAAATAGTTATGAAACAAAAATCGGAAGAATCGTCTACATTGGCTTGTTTAGTGCGCTGTATCCATTCGCCTGTGACATGTAATGGTTTCTGATGTCGCAAAACAAATCGTTCTGCACCTGAGCTGTCCCGAAGCATTCGGAGCGTACCGTACTAAGGTGTCTCCCGGATATCTGTACATCGAGTGTGAGTTTCATTTATAAAAAAGCGAAATGCAACTATTGCGTTAATCAAGACAACTCGTACATATTAGTACACGGATCAACTATAAGTTATTCGTTAGTTTACTTTAGTAGTAGTATAGTTGCGTTATCCCAACCATTTTAAAACATCACCGTTCATAGGGCACACAACTTTAAAAATAATAAAAGCATTATGCTTATTATGACAGCTATCGCTGTTTCGCCTTGAAGGTATAGACCAAGTGCGACAAAATGACGGCATCGCGTTACTAGAGACGACTCCATTTTGATGATAATATGACGGCCGACTACAGCATGCCCATGCTGTAGTCGGCCGTCATATTATTTTGGCGAACTCACACTCACAGCATTTAAAAACGCCATATATTTTGGTAGGCCAAGAGCAAACGCGTTGCTGATGTGAATCATTTGAAAAAATCACACTCGAGGAGCAGAACGAAAAAAAGTGACTACTACTAGTTTATTGGGCCTCACTTAACTCAAATTAAAAATATTTTCCGTCAATCGTGGCGTAGTGTCGTCCTTTCATGAGCATCTTCAGTTTCGGGAACAAGAATAGTTTCGCAGGAGGACAGATCTGGGGAATACGGTGGCTGCGGTATCATTAGCTAGTAGACCAAGAAGTCGCGTACAAGCAGCGATGTGTGAGCAATTTTGGTACGAATTTTGAATTTTACGGCGACCCGACTCTTGCCCAAATTATCGTGCAAATAATAGGTCCTCGACAATTGCTCTAACGGTGATTCGACGATTGGCCAATACCATTTTCTTCACTTCCTCAATTTTTTCGTCTGTTGTTGGAGTGCTCGGGCGCCCGCCGAGCTCGTCGTCGCTCACATCTCCTCGCCCTTCTGAGAACGTTTTGTACCACCGATAACTCGTATGTATTTTAAACAAGGCAAACTTATGACAATGGAATTAATTATATGGATTCTATCGCGATTTATTTAATTATTTAATCAGTCCGACGTTTCTATGATGCCATGGTAAAGCCAAAATAATAAAACTAGCCGTGACGAAATCCGTAAAACTAGTTTTAATATAACAAGCATCAATGGGGCTGACTAATTTACCAGACAACCCTTGTTCAATCATGACTCAACCGTAAGAAAAAAATAACACATTAAGTTCAACTGCATTTTTTTTCATTCGATTTAGATCAATTTTGTCGTTTTGCGAAGAGGTTTTCTTACCATCTTACAACAATCAAAGAAAATGGTTCGTTAAAAATACGCTCAGGAAAACAACTTGTGTATCAACCAATATGTAGTTGTTTATAAATATAGACGCATCACAGCACCGCGCCGGCCCGGACAGACGTGATTTACAGGCGAGTTTATGTAAGTCCGTGTGAGTTAGTGAGTCCGCGCGAGTCAGAAAAAGCTTTGAGCATTAGGACAGAGAATGTATTCGCCGTTCCATTATTTATAGACTATTACGGTCTGTTCTCGTTGTATTCATATAAAATCATTTCACTCGAGAGTTCCATTTCACCGATATTTCTCCGTCAAATATGCTTATTATAACATATGATGGAAAATGTAGACCAATAAAATATTCAACAGTCTAATTATCATCACCATTATCAGCCCTTATCGATCCCCTGCTGGACATAGGCCTCTTTCATAGAACGCCAAGATGGCTGATCTCCAGCGACTCGCATCCATCCCGGACCAACTACTGCACGGAGATCGTTTTTCTACCTGCTTAGCGGTCGACCAACATTTCGTTTTCCTAAACTCGGCCTCCATTCCAGAACCTCACTGGCCCAACTGCCATCGGTTCTTTTAAGTGTGTGACCAGCCCACTGCCACTTCAGCGAGCTTATTCTTCGCGTATATGGGATAGTTTATTATTAATATCATTATTTATTATTTACAAATACACACATATATTTCTATAATAATATCTTAAAGGTACACAATTTATTAAATCTTTAAGAAATATATTAAATATATTTCCGTTGTCTAGTACCTGTAACACAAGGCCTTACGGTACTTACCACAGGTCTGGGCTAACGTGGTCTGATAAGTCCTCGTATATAATAAAGTATATAAATAAAAGTCAGACCAAGAGCAAGTCGGATTCGTCCGTGAAGGGTTCCGTAAGAAAAATCCTAACCAATTTTGTTCAAACCCGTTTTTGTTTGTCTCGATAATTATATTTTTCAAAGTACTACTACATCATTTTGTAACGGTTTATAAGGTACGTTTTCCTTCCAAACTTCAAGCAAAACATACAATACCTATCATTAATTTAATATAATAATTAATCTCACAATAAAACATATGGGACATACTGATGGACAGACGGACGGTCAGATTGACGGACAAACGGACATGACATGTAAACCACGATTCCCAGTTTTAACAAAAAAAACAAGTTCAATTCAATCAATCCCTCGCACCCCCTCCCTCTGTAACAAGGAGTGCAGCTAACGTGCGGCACCTAAAGTTACACTATTCGGAAGAACAGTAACTAGGAGGGTCGCATCCTCAAGGTGGAGACGAGGCGTTGGAACATTGGAAATGAAGAGCATAATTTTGTAACTTCAGAGCTCGGAAATGAAATTGGCAGCGACCCTTGTCCGAGGCGAGAAGTTTAAGCTGCGAGATCCTTGCATCGTATTAAAGTCTTACGGCGTGACACTGGCGGAAAATATGAAAATTTTGGGTCCCTAGCACGGTCCCTCCTTCATTACACCTCCAGTAATAGGGAGCTTATCTGAACGACTTTTATTGAGCTTATACTAGTTTTGGCGCGTTAAAGTTTAACGCAAGTACATAAGCACACACAACATGCACGCACGCACGCGCGACCAAACACACACACACATACACACGCACACGTACACACATACGCACGCACAAATAAACACACACACACACACACATACACACACACACAAAATGGTCGCATTTACCGTCTCAACCGTGAGTACGGAGAAAATTAATTTCAATCATCTTCTTTGATAACGGTGACGTCCGGGGCGCGGTAATTACATCGTGAGTAATTATAACTGCGCGGAACCACCCGCCCTGCCGTCCGTGCAGCCGCCCGCCCAGGCACCCATCCACCCACAACGGCAGTGTCCGCTCGCTGTGCCTGTGATAACTGTATTACTAATTAACCTTCAAAGTTTGAAATCACTTTAGTTTATTATAACCCCAACTAAAGCCTTTTTCAAATTTAATACAAACATTCTACGCAATTTCAAATTGTAGGAGTTCAAACGGTTTCATTTACATTGTCTTGTACCTGTCCAGTGCAATCAGAACCTTCGCATCTTCTCCTCCTCCTCCCCTCTCATTGACCACCGGCTACTCACTCACTGCATGAGACGCGACAGTGACAATAGCTGTCACCTTACGGCGGTGTGATGTGAGAGGGCTCCCGGTCACACAGGAATTTGGGCTGCAATGCAGCACCACCTCTTACTGAATTATTATTACCTACTTATGTCAATCTTCAAATATCTTCATTATTGCAGCTGATACTTGGTAGCCGCCGTCGCTAAATAAACTGTATATTTTTCAACTCACCGTGGCAATTGCAAGGAGATTCCTTGGAATACTCTTTCAGCTGGCTGGGTCCGTTGGTCACGCGGCAGTTAGTCCGCGTATTACGCCTTAGATCGCGGGTTCGAATCCCGCCTAGGTTTTGGATGTGTGTATATGTATTATATGTATTTTTATAATATAAATCTTAAAAATATTGGTACTTAGCACAGGACTAATAGATAATAGAAATAAGTCAACAGGTATATTATTATTATATTATTACACTCCATCCAAAATATTGGTTATTAATTTTAATAACATTAGGCTCAGACTATAGAACTGGTACGTCCAGTTACCTGATTAATAGCACTGCAGTCAGTTGACTTCCTGTAAGCAGCTCGTCTGACCGGATATGGCTGCGCCATCTCACGGCAAGTCCGACACCTCAATATCCTATTGAAAGCCAATGCTAGACGCACTGTGTTTATTCAATATGGCGTGCTATAATTTTATTTATATAAATAATTTTCTTCCGCAAGAATATTAATTAAAAACTTCCAACTTTTGATCAGAAGTTGTGAATTAATTATCCTCTCCATCTGGACAGGTGTCTGACAGAATATCGGAACATCGACCACAGACAATAGACCTGCCCATTTTCATAAGACACTGATTTCATCCGTGTTCTGGACGAAGCAAAGGCAGACGAAACTCCTAGAACCCTTGTCAGTGGTATCGCCGGTGAAAACTAACATCAGTATCTTTTTTCACCAAGAATAAAACGAAAAGTGAATTTTAAAGATTCATACGTGCACGCGGTTTCACCCCGCGTTCTCCACTCCCTTTAGGAGTTTCGTAAAATTCATCATTGCACCCTAAAATGATCCTACCTAACTACGAGTACCTGCCAAATTTCAAGTTTAAAGGTGTTGTAGTTTCTTAGATTAGGTAATTTTTCAGCGGGTGGTATTTCGCTTCTATATACAGATATTGAGTGTTATAGAAATAGAGACACGTTTCCCGTCCTGTCTTATATATTGTTATTATATTACCGCCACATGACTTCGCCGTAAGCCGCAATCTCGATATCGTTCATAAAGGATCGCGATGGCTTCGAGGGGATAAAATCTGGAAAATAAGGTGAAACAATTGAATTGGCACGAGTTTGCTGGTAACAGGCATACGTGTGGGGCCGGGTGTATCGGTACTGCCGGGTATAATCGAGTATCCGAGCAGAAAACGCCGCGAGCTGGAAGATTTTTGATCGTGTCGCATCTTCGCCACAGAATCTAGCTGCCCTCGTGTCGCTTGCTTTGGGGCCACGAAACAGCCAAGTAATAGATAATCAAAAATCACTAGCTTTGCGCCATGGTTTTACCTGTGTAAAGTCTATCCTAGTGGAACTATTACTAAAGTTATTGTAAGTTGTTCCAAATAGTACTCGTATTGAGAATACAAATTGAAGCTTAGAACACAATGGCATTTGTTATTTACACAAATAAAGATATTAATTTGAGGTCATATTTGACCAAAGTAGATTTAAAATTGTTTCTTCTAATTGAGAATGGTAACATTATCTTATTCAAATTTTGCAAGTGTTGATCTGATACGACGTAGTATGCCATTGCAACATGTCTTTGTTTATGTAGTCTCGTCTTTTTTTTCCCTGCGCAATGCGTTTGCAAAAAGAGAGACATACTGTAGACAATATTTTCTTTCTCTTTCAATTTAGAAGAACCAGTTTTAGGCTGGATTCCCTACTCTAATCACATTTACTCTATGGTAAAGCGTTTAATCGGTCGAGTATAACACCAGCGCTAAGCTTTACCGCGGTTACGCCACTTACGTCACTTGTATCTTTCACTTCAGAATCATGATAGCTTTCAAAGAGTTAACTTCAGTTGCGTAAGTCCTAATCTCTCCCACCATGCGCGTAATGCGACATGAATTATTCCGTCCGTTCCATGGCTTATCACTTAAGCTGGCAGTAAAGTTGTTTAAGGCTGGGCCTGGCGCGTGGCCAGCCTCCTTTACCCCCCCTCCGCCGAACACTCCTCGCCTTAATCCAAACCATCTGCATACGGTTATGGTTTTTCTATTTTTTTCCATTTCGAACGATGTAATAGCGCCCTTAATATTTATTTAGCATAGCATTTGTGTTTTACTGTGCATAGCAGGGGATCTGATTCTTCAAACCCTTGCGAATTGACTTATTGTATTGTGAATACTGACACTCAGAAACATCCGCATAGAAGTTGCAATGCATCTACGTACATTGTTTTCGTTCAACTCTTTCCTCCATTGGGCCATCTAACTACTAAAACATGGTCACACCATATAGGTACCATGTAAGTGTGGCTTGCTCCAGCTGCTATGCAAAACATAATACCCCATACAGTTGTAATGAATGTATATCTGATGTGTAGGCGCTGTGTACACGTTGGAAATCGAGAGCTTTTACGGGATGAGCGGGGTCTGGCCCCGGGGAAATCTCGGTATCAGCCGCAAACCCTTTCAGCTGCACTCCACTTATGTTAACCTAGTACTTACGTTACATATTCACCACACTGTAGCAGCGAGCTTTATAACAACTAAAAGTAAACCTATTAAATATTAACGTGGAAGATGTGGCAATATATATTTTTATTATTGTACTGGGGGCTATCTTCAAGAGTTGTGGATCAAGTGGCAAATAACTATTCAATTCTTCTTAACCACTACACAAATACTTTATATTATTATTATTACTTTATATTTATAACCTAGAGGAAGAACCGGATTCAAAATTTTGATTTTAATTGATATCTTGAGACATAATGAGAGAGAGAGAAAGAGAAATAGAGAGAGAGAGAGAGAGACCACGAATACGTAAAGACCAATAGAATTTTTCTGTACATTTATTTATATTTATTTTGAATATTTGCCGTGTTATGTGTATTTTGTAGATTTGAATAAAGTCGTTTTAACATTTCAAATTTTATCCTGATATTTTCACTTACGTGGGAGATTCGACGTAGGAGGGTTGTTAATTCATCCCTAGAAATACCGCAGAGAAGATATGATATTAGTAGCATATAATTTTCGGTGTCCTCCATTTGCGTACTGCTTTAGCAGTTTTTTTTTATTTTAGCACCCTATTTATTTTTAACTTATTAGTTAAGAAATGACCATCGCGTCTCTTAAAATACACGACATGGTTCTAGGGTGCTATCTTCATTTCCCGAGATAAAATCTTTGTTTGAGACAGGATTTATTCGAATTCTTTCTCGTACGTCTTTGACTACCTTTTTCGTGCGAACACTACGTGGACGACCGGATCTTCCTCTGTCTTGAACAGAGGAAGGCTCATTGTACCTGTCAATAGCCCGGTACACAAACATTTGACTAATTAATCATCAGGCAAGTGTATGGAGAGTTTTAAAAATTGCATTTGGCTCCATACATACTTAGTATAACGCAATCACAGCGATTGTATTCGCCAAAATGAGAATACACAATGAAAAAATCGTATAAAAATGACAGATTCCAAATTCAAATATATTTTTTAATATTTTTAATTATTACAGTATTTATGGCCAAACTAAGTATATAAAAACATCTCCCGTTACTGAAACTACTGTAGTAAAAAGCTGAAAATTGTCATGAATGTTCCAAGAAGATTGTAGGCAAGCACTGAGAGAGGGTTTTGGGAAATTACACTTTCGCACGCGAAAACGAAGAGAAACTTTTTTTATGAAAGTTCTACATCGGTTAAGATATTTGCCGCATGCGAACCCGTGGGGCACTGCTAGTTTTAATATAATTTGTATTAGAATCATTATCAAACAAAACGATACGCACGAATTAATTTCTCGGTAACGAATTTACTATAAATAATAAATATTTATTTATTTCAACTGAGTTACAGCTTATTCAATTACAAAAATGACAATGGCCCTAATTAAAAAAAAATTATTTATGTTATTCTAAAATGCCGCGACTACATCTTAACTAGGACAGCTTATGATATTTCATTATATTCTTATTAGTTATGTTAAGCAAGATTATTGACAGAAGGAATATGGCCAGGGCTGTCAAACTTTACTCACACTACGGCACGCATATATACAAGTACTCACTCGTGTAAGACACGAACTGTCACCTGTCTAACAATAATTTGACTTTTAATTATTTTAATACGAAAAGGTTTTACCTTTTATAATTGCGTTCGAATTTCGATCATTGGGCGACCACTAGTAAATAATAATTTCACAATCAACGTTTTCAATACGAATCCAATTTGCTTATTAAAAAAATGCAGGCTACGCTTTTCCGTACTACGCTGTGCGCAGACATACAATACAATAAAATTAATATTTGCATTTCACGTATTGTTTAATAATAAATTAATAACTTTTTTATTTTTACTTGACTCGCGCACCGCTTTCCAGAATATTGTGACCACCGACCATTATTCCTGAAAATAAACGAAATTCTATGTAGTTTACAACGTAAAAAAGATATTTTACTTTAATTGCATGTTATTGGATAACCTAGCGTGATTAAAAATATAGACAGTGGTTAACAAATCTATTCATAGCTGTTATTGCGTACGCCCAATGAGTTAATAGCTTCATACATAATAACCAAAGGATCGCGTAACCCGTTTTGAGAAAGCCTGACCTAAAATCTGTGACCTATCATCCTACAATTAATAGAATTAGTTAGGTTATGATGTAAAGATGATTATCATATTTCTGTTGGAATAAACATAATATAATAAGTTTACTGCAATTTTGTAGGAGACTATACGCGCACCTAGTTACAAGTTAATAAGCAAGTTTGTGCGGCTTCAGTCTCAGGGCGCCTAATTAGTTGTGTCACAAGCGTCACAAACTACACTGTGAGACTGTAGCACAGCGTCACACTTTCGTCGTAGATCGCAATGTTTTCGCTGATCTCTATGTTATTCCATGTATGGATAGCTCATACATTAGTTTAATTTACATTACGTTTGTATCCTACCTATCGGCCTCCTACCCGATGGACTGACGACTTGGTTAAGGTGGCGGGGAGCCGCTTGATGCAAGGGACCACGGGCGCCGTCCGGCTGATGATGTTGAAATTTGTATCTGTAACACAGTTCATACTAGGAAAGACATAGTCGTTCACTCTATTGCAACTAATATAATGGCGTTCTATTTCTCATCGTGGCGCTCTTTAATTGTCAAATTAAGATGGATAACTGTATTTGGCTATTTCGAAAATAAATATTATCATATAATGAGAGACAAGTCGTATGATAACAAATGCATCAAACTTTAGAGCATTTGTGTTTGCTTGTTTTAAAAGGCATTAACGACTAACTAATTTTGCGCGATTTTTCGGTCGGGTTACAAATCGTAGGCACGAGCCGATCATGATTAACCTTTCCTACTTCAAAACTATGGTATACTTATTAAGATATTAGCAGTCCACATGCTGCTTGTTACTATAAATGTTCGCTTTATCGGCTATAACGGTAGCGCTGATGTTCTTTCAAATGATGGCAATGGCGTTTTGCAATATCAGTAGTCCATAAGTATTGAGGTCAGTAACTGTGATACAATATGACCGCGTGGCACAGCAAAGTATTACACGACTCACTCGCGACTCACAAACTCACTAATTAGTGAGTACACGCCGGCAACAAGTTCCTCTACGAACATCTTGAGGGGCGCACAAGGTTTGAACTTCGTTTATGCTACCTTCACGTCAAACGTACATTACAGCATTATTAACCAACTTTTGAAAGATACAGTTTGGATTTCATATAATAATTTCGATATTACAAGACTCATTGTAGGGCGCACTGCAGTGACCTTTTGTTTAGAAACATTGATTGCATAATGGATGAAGTGATAGGAGGGTATTAAATAAGATGTCTTTCTGGACTGTGAAATCAGTGTCAGAAATTTAGTTATTTGGTGGTCGGGAATCAAGTGTTACCAAAATAAATGCATGCAAGCTTACCCTAAATTTGGACAAAAAAAAACAACTCCAAAAAAATGGACCGATTAATAACGACCTAATTTCATACTTGTATCGATCACTATCACTGCGTAAAATCAAGAGACTCGATGAGGCTAAACGTCAGCCGCCATATTATTAAAAACGTCTTGCAGTGATAATCTGGCTAATCATTAGCTCGCCACAAAGCAAAATGGCCCTATCTTTGAAAATAGCCTAGCCGCAATGTTCCACGGCGATTTGAACAATACGACAATGACACATACAAATATTGGCCAATTGGCAATTATAATTAAGTAATTCTGTTCAAACACCTATGGAACCACAGCTGATTGTCGCGTGACGAGTTCGTGACCTCTAGTACACTCGGGATCATGAACATTTCCACTGCGCTGATTGGTCCACTAAACCTGTCAGGCATACAGGAGTAATTTTAACTTACGAATTATAATAATATTCTCATGATTTAACGTATATTTTGTATTATTACTAACTTCATTTAGTAAAATGACATGCATTTTTAGAATTGAATATCGTGTCTGATTAAACCCTTAGCATTAACAACAGGATTTTTGTTACATATTGTTTAGAACTCTTCGATTATTGCGTGACTGATTGATTAACTAACAGCTCGGCACACGA
Source organism: Eumaeus atala (assembly GCA_017140195.1). Taxonomy (NCBI): domain Eukaryota; kingdom Metazoa; phylum Arthropoda; class Insecta; order Lepidoptera; family Lycaenidae; genus Eumaeus; species Eumaeus atala. Next base: position 138,303 of record JAFELO010000884.1, read on the forward strand.
TGTGCACTCATAACAATCCGATAAAGCTGCATTGAGCTTTGCTCCCAAATCATAATATTACGTGCGAAAAAAAAAAACTTAAAATTGGGTACAGGGGTTCCTTTTAGGATGTAAACTAAGAAAGGATTTCCAGATCTCGCGTACCACTATTTCCATCTATCCCCTAAGAAATAGTGGTACGCGAGATCAACCATGGAGTGCTGCTAGTATTTGGTAGTATTGTAATTAGCTCAGTCGAAGTATCGCTTTCCCCGCCGTAGATACCTAGACGTCTTCTGTGCTTTATCTCGTATTGATGCTACTGGCCACTAGAGATATAATGGACGCACAATTGAGAGGAATTGGGTCGGCACGACCGGGAGGTACCTCTCAATGAAATGATACCGCCGCGGCTTCAGTGTTGCTTTCTATGTGTTTTGTTGCTGTTGAGAAGGAGTAAAGGAGGGCAATGCATTGTATGAAAAAACGTAGTTATTTATCCGTCAGTAGTCGTAAAATGGCTCCGATTACTTCTTTGCCCTCCTATACTATAATAAAAAAATTACAACACCAAATCCTAAGAGCTTGTTGAGAATTACCGTGATATCTGCTGTACGTTATTTCTCCCCCCTTTATATTCTCCGAGTCAATTTATATTTACTGACATTATATTTAGACACCCCGTGTCGAGTGTGGAAAGCTAACCAAATTGTAACTACGATTTAGATTGCACAATTATAGATGTTCGATATCATTGTGGTGTTTGATACACGATGATTTGATGATTCTAATTTAAATAAAAAAGAAACAGGCTCCAGTTGGATTCGAAGGATTCTGTACTGTACAATAATCAACTACAACTAAACATGAAAAATGTAAATCAAAATATTTTATGAAAAACGGGATTTTTCAAATCACTTTTTAAAGGTTGTTACTTCACTACCACCGGTTCAAACCTAACCCTGACCAGAGAAGCACCGGCAAAATAAATTATGACATTTGCTGCATTTAATGTCTTTTTACATGTCGGGACCAACGACTCGAGATAATGTACACAAGTTACATTATAATTGCATTTAATTTTATTTTGTTATAACATGACCGAAATTGCCCGGGAGGAGAGTTTTATTTCCAAAGTGTGGCAGCTTCCAAAAAATATTTTACCTTATAATATCTTGTGTAGACGTATACATTGTCCCTGAAACGAATTACTCGCTATGCTTAGTCCTATTATTGGTACATTCAACTTGTGTCTATTCCGAGTATTTCTAGTATGTACATCCCTTTTTAATCACATTAATTTATATTAATACGGACATAAATTAAATTATGTAAAGTGTACTACGAAAATGAAAAAAACTCTGTAATCGATACAGCACGCAGGACATCGACACGGAATACAGGACATCGACACAGAATACAGGACATCGACACAGAACACAGGACATCGACACAGAACACAGGACATCGACACAAGACACGTAACACAGAACACAGGACATCGACACACGACACGTAACACTGAGCACAGTACAGTCTGCGGCGCTCGCTTCCGAATTTCCAAACTTTCTCAATTCAACTTGGGTTCGAAACGCAATGAACTTGTTCAAGTTGTTTTTTGTTCTGCCGCTGTACGGTTCTGAACGCGCTCCGTCCGATCTATTACCTTTCAAACTGTCTCTTGTCTGGTACAACTGCTCTACATATACATGACTAATTAATAGATAACTGCTGTTTGTTTTCTCTGAATATGCCCGGTATGCGTAGATTTAGGGTAGCTACAGCCTCAGAGGTGCAACACCCGGCGATGTAATCGATTAAACAACACTAAAACGGAGTTGACGTTGGTCTCTTAAATGTAGCCGACTGTATCTTAATCCGCGCCGTGCTATAAAATAAATGACGTAATGAACAATACGAGTCATCGACAGCAACATATAGAGCGAGCAGTGTAGCTGAGCGGCATCCATAAAGATACTCATGGATGGCAGCCGGCGTTGCTCTCCGCTAGGGCCGCGTCAACATATTACATGGAGCGCGCAGTTCTAGTTGCCCGAGTTATTGTGACGTGTGTTGCTGGTTGCAATTGCGACAGGTGGCGCTTTTATAATTTTCACGAATAATACACTTGTCTAGATCAATTTTAATAGAAAAATACCATCTAAATACAAAAAAAGATATATGAGTGATATGACTGCTCGTTTGCCTCCTACACTTGCCTTGAAGAAAAGAACTTCAAATGTGCTCTTGTGTTGATCAGATGTTCTCTCTGATAAACTGCGCAGTTGTATCGGAAATGTTTAAGAAATTATTATTATTAAATTATTATTCGATGAATCCAAATATTCACGTTCGGATTTTTTCAGTCCAGTGGTTTCCAATGACAGGTTCCAGTATGCAACTGAATTTTTTTTCCAACTGTTAAACCATCCAAGGCCCTTTTACTATCACATGTGACAATAAATATATGATAATATTAATTTCGTCTGGCTATTCGAACCACGTAACACCTGTCAATGTCCCGACGATTTATAATTTTCCAACCACATTTAACAGTTTACGTACAATATTCCAATTAAAACAAACTTTGGTCACGCCACAAACGAGCGCTAAAATGAAATATTTATTTCTCGCTCAGAATGCACTTAGATGTACACCTTTTTTTTGGTGACGAAGGGGAATGCATTTACGCATGATACCTGGGAGCCCGGGTAGACCCCAGACCAATGTTAGACTCGGCCATTGGGTAGCAATACCAACTAAACCCCGGGAGTCCTCAGCCGCTATAAGTGGAGGGTCCCGGATCTGCAGGCAACAGGACCCATCCAGCGACAGACTGGCCTCGGCGAAAAGGCCAGACTTCATCTCCTCGGAGACTGTCCGGCTACTCTATAACAATCCCCACGACGCCGTGTCTTTGGAAGTGGACCGGGTTCCCATCCCGGCCCGACACGGAACACAGGGGCACTACTGAAGGCGATACACATAGCGCCTCTTTCGTACCCCCATTCGTCGTCAGTGGGGGGAGGCCGCGTCGGCAGCCTTCTCTCTCTCCCGCTCGTCGGCTTCATTCTGGGACATGCCGGTCTCACAGAAGGAAGCCATCGCCTGATAGGACTTGTCGCTGCCGAGTATCGCGACGATAATGCTCGACTTTGACAAGTCTCCTCCGACAACTGAAGTAAGATCGTGACGCAGCGCGGCCCATCTTGGGCACACTCAAGGGTGTGCTGGGCCGAGTCCACCGCCGCGTTCTTAGATTGTACATCTAAGTTAGCAAACACTTAGAGGGTTTGTGGGACTCGGGAGCTATGAGACAGCTCCACCTAACCACTAATCACCAGCAGTGTTCCTACTAACCAGCCAATATGAGGAGTCATGGGTACGAAACATTTTAAGATATTACTTAATAATTATTATTATAATGACTAGCGAAACTTGCTGTGAGGCTTTAACTTTCGCAGTTGCAAAATGATGTTAAGCGCATCGCGCGCACAACTTTGTCACAGCGGCGGTGAATATACAGGCGGTCGGAGTCGGGGGAATTTTGAAGCAAGAATATAAAGTTTGGTATAAAGAGCGTCCCAAAGAGCTGTTAATATTTAGAGCTGTTAATATACAAGGTGTGGCCACAGTTTACAGCCTCTGGTTGTTGGGGAAAAATTATAAATAAATAGTGTCATAAAGCGACTACCTCCTTTTTGTTTACGCGGGGAAACGCATTTATGAGGTATTTTATAAATTATGAAGCATTTTTCTACAAGCCTGCTTTTATTGTTTCTTTTTGCACTTTTGAGTTAGTTAAATGGCAATTTTAACACAGCTGATGGCAACACCGGAGAAGAGCCCTGTTTTAATTGTATATAGTGGCGGCGCGTACCGTCGAGTCGTATTGAATTTATAACTGTCTGTGCGGATGCGGACTGCTCGGAGGTAATTAAGGCAGGGGATTAAAAAATCTAGTTATGTTTTAACGAGAGCGCGGCCGCGCCGTAGCTCCTCCAGATTGGAGCGACGCTCCTCGTGTTTGCTTTGAAGACATTATAAAATTTCTTTCTTTAGTACTTTTATATATAATGCAACGAATTCAACACTTCGTGAGTTACTTTAAGTATGGATAATGGGTATTGTTGTAGCTTCATTACTGCCAAATCCGGTTGGTTCGAAGAGAAACATTTCCAATTGTGCTCTACATTTGACTGATAAATTAGAAATGTTTCTCTGATGAGTCGCTTTTCATTTAGTTGGAGGACAATCAAATGAACAATTAGGGAAAGAGTCAATAATAGTGCAACTTCTTATTGCATACTCCTATGACTTAAGTGATGTCATATGAGCCTACATGTGACGTCATATGAGCCTACATGTAACGTTATATGAGCCTACATGTGACGTCATATGAGCCTACATGTGACGTCATATGAGCCTACATGTGACGTCCTATGAACCTACATGTGACGTCGTTTAGTAATGGCGTTCGGCTATTGAATGTCGGAAGAATCTTCTCCCTGCTTATATATAGAATATTCATTTTGTGAGCTTCGCAGGATACTCGTAAGCTACTACATTCTACGTCGGCACGCGTTCCGTATGACGATAAAAGACAATTGCATGGCTAAACCCAAGCGAATACTTAGTTCCAATTAGCTATTGCCTGCGACGCCGTCCGCGTGTACAGACATAAGGAAAATTAACATTATTAGTAAAGTGTTCTAGAATACCCTTATTAAATTTT